>RQWE01000149.1:0-53635 GCA_004028395.1 Leptographium galeiforme
GGGGGGTTGGTTTGGGGGTCTGGGCAGGAACGTCGGCACTAAAATCCCGCTGGAGCAACAAAACAGGCATCCGGCCAGGCACCGCCACGCGGCACAGGCGGCAACAAAGTAAGAATCCGTCAGAAACAAACGCTCACAAAACACACAAGACACACAAGACACAACTGATTTCACACGCACGCGCAGTCGCAGGCGGCTCGTCCCCGCACGCTTGCTGGATGCCCTCGCGCACATCCCCCCTCTCGCCCGCGCCGACTTCGCCATGGCCGGGTGCTGCAACGCGCTCGGCTGTCATTGGATGCTGGCGGTGACTCCACCACCCGGCGCAACCGTTCTGTGCGATTGCAGGGCCCGTGATTGGCTGCCCGCGAACCAAGGCCCAACCAGCGCGGCCGCAGACAGGCCACGGTCGCGCCACGCCTACCCGTCCACATTTCCCTGGTTCGCCGGTTTCCTGCTTGCTGTCGCTGCCGTTTTCCCTTGCCTCCCCCTCGCCTCAGCCCCGTCAAGTGCCGAAGGCTGACGCGCAAAGCCAAAACTTGCCCGTCTCATGTGACCCGGCGGCATTCGGAGACTCTCCGTCTCTTAGCTTTTATTCCGTTTCTCCCCCTTTTCTTTCTTTTTCTTTTTCTTTTTCTGTTTTTGTTTCCGTTGGGGTTTTTCGTCGTCTTTTCTTTTGCCTGCCTTTCCTTTCTAGAATTCTAGGCCGGTCGCCGGCGCCAGCGCACCCCCCCCCCCCCCCCCCCCCGGGTAATGCAGAGCACGCGTACCAAACTGTCTTACAAAGCACTTGTAGTAATACGGAGTAGGGTACCAATTGCTGGGGCCTTTTCAGGCCGAAAATGCGCACGCCCGCTCTACCCCGAACGGGAAGGACAAGCGCCACGACGCTTGCCTAGCATGCCTGGGGGCTGCCGTTGTTCAAAACGCTCGCGAACCTGCCAGCCCCAAACGAGATTGCCAAATTTTGAAACAGACCGACGAGAGAATGACCTGTCGGCACCAAGGCCGTCTCGAACCTCATAGGCCTCGCACAAAAAGTACAGTGGCCGGGGTGCCGTGGAGTGGGCCGTAAATCCGCTTCGTTTCCGTGTCCAGCGGAGGTGTGAAGTACGGGTACAAGTACTCGTAGCGCAGTCGCCAAAGGTGTGCGCCCCATCTGCGCCCCATGTTTGTGCACCAATGCGCCGTGCGGATGCTCTCAACCCGACATACCGCCCCGGGCGGCCGCTTTTGCTGGCCCCTTGGCGGCGCCCGGCGTGTCTCGCTCATCTCTTGGGCTTGACCGTTTCTATCTCGGTAATATGCACGGGGGGGATGAGTAGAACATCGCAGCCTGATCGGCCTGGCCGCCCCTCACCGTATGTAGTATGCGTCATTGGCGCAAGATTATTCTTGCCGGGCGCCCGCGGAACATCGTGTCCGACAGATTCCACCGCGGGATTAAGCCCGGGCGCAGCGCGGCAGCCGATTCAGAGCCTGTTGAGCACGCGGATTAGTGCCACCGGCTGAAGGCTGACTTGGTGGATCTCGCCCGGCTTGGTAGCCTCGGTTTGATTGCGGCGACGCACGGCCCAGGTGCCTCGTCGCTGGGAACGCCGGCTGGCAAACAGGGGGGAGTGGGGGGAAAGCGAAAGGCGTCGAGCCACAGCCGTCCTGGAGGCCGTCGCGTCCTGTGTACAAACAGAGAGCAGAGCTAGCGAGCGAAAATGGCAAAGCAGCATTTCCGTGCTGGCGACGGGGCACGTTGGCACGCCTCACCGCCGTATGGTGGCGCCGCTGCCAGCTCACCGCCGCCGTGGTGCCATCGCAGCGACCAATTGTGTCAGCGAGAGATCAGGCACCAGCATCGGCTGCCTCGGTGGCGATCGACCATCGGCCAGCGGATGCATACTCGCACCTCACGATACGAATGCCGGCCGCGGCCGCAGAGCGTTTCCGGAATCGCGCGTCGCGCCAAGACCGTCATGCTCATCTCAATCTCCCCTCGGCAGTCCGAGTGTGGGCGGCCGTGAGCCTTTTGTGTTTTGACCTTGTGTAAATACTCCTATGGAATAATTCGATGGAAGCAACAGGGCATGCAATCGCGGCGCTGTGGCGGCAAGAGCCCCTTTCCGGATAAGGAAGGTACGACCAGCTGCGAGCAAAACAGCTTCTTCTACTTGAACAGCTGTTACTCTTAAAAGAAATGACAGCCTCGGGCTATGGGCAAGCTGAAGTGGTGCACAGGAAGAAAATCACTGCACACGACACTACACAACATTTCAGACCTGGACTTCGGTTGGCTCTTCGGCGAGGTCGTCGGCGTCCATTCCCACGCCGCCGGCACGCAGACGCTCCATGGCGCGATCGACTTCATCGTCATAGTTGCAGAGGCCGACGATGATCCACTCAAAAGCGCCAACGAGGTAGAGGGCGACGCACTGGCCGACCCAGAGACCGGCAAGACCCCAGCCATGGAAGGCGAGGTAGATACCGCCGGGCAGGGCACCGCCATAGTAGCTGAAGAGGTTGACGGCAGCGCCGACCCATTGGCGGCCGAGGCCACGCAGAACACCACCGCAGCTGCCGTTGAGGCCGTCGGCGATCTGGAAGAGGGCGACGTAGGGCATGACCTCGGCGACGAGCTCAATGACGCGCGGATCGTCGCTAAAGAGACGACCAAACACGTTGCGCACGCTCATCAGGATCGCGAGAATGGCGGTTCCGGCAATGGTGCTGAGGACGGCGGCACAATGGGCGGCACGGCGGGTGTCGTTCGGCCGGCGGGCACCAAGCAGGTTGCCAATGCGGGCCGAGGCAGCGACGCCGAGGCCAAAGGGCACGGTGTTGATGATCTGGTCGGCGGTCATGATGACGCTCTGGGCGGCCAGCGGAATGGTGCCGAGACGGCCGGCGGCCAGGGCGACAATCTCAAAGGCCCACCACTCGGTGCCGACGTGGACGATGCCGAGGACGGCGAGGCGGGCAAAGGGGACGAGGTGCGCAGGCTGCAGCGCCCGGCGCAGGTCCAGGCCGCCCCAGCACTCGTGGCCGCGGACCCAAGTGGCGTACGCGACCAGCAGCAGGAACGACGCCCAATAGGCCAGGCCGGTGGCCAGAGGAGCACCGTAGAGCCCAATGTCAAAGACATAGATGAAGAGGTAGTTGAGCAGGGCATTGAGCGGCGACGTAATGAGCAGGACGTACGTGCCGGGGTTGTAGATGGCTAGCAGGGAGGGAGGAGCATGTAAGCGGGTGTGGGAGAAAAAGGGACCAAACCAAAGAGGCAAAACTCACCTTGCGCCTGCAGAAACTTCTTCATGGACTCAAAGCAAATGTAGCCGAGGCCGCCGGGAATGAGACAGCGCAGGAACATGGCGCTCTGGACGCAGATGAACTCTTCCTGGCCGAGGGCACGGAAGACGGGCTCGGAGAACCACCAGAGCACGGCGACGGCGCCGTAGAGGGCGGTCAGGACGGCGAGGCCGCGCTGCAGCAGGATGCCGAGGTCGTGCTTGTTGGACGACCCGGTGAAGCTGCTGGAGGCGAGCGTGTCGAGCGCCGTGGTGCCGCCGAGGGCGATCAGCCAGGCGGTCGCCATGGCAAACATGTAGGAAAAGGCTGCGGTGGCGAGGGCCTCGGCCGAGAGGCGGCCGACCATGAGGACCGACACGGTCTGGAGCGAGTTCTGCAGCGTGTAGGCCAGGATGACCGGCACGGCCGCCTTGGAGATGATGGCCATTTCGCCCAGCCAGAGCCGCACGCGCGCCGTCTGCGTCTCCTCGGACGACGAGGCCGTCTCCGAGAGCACGGCCGCGGACGAGGCCGGCTCAACCGGCTTGGGCAGCAGCCCCGTCCGCTCGTCGGGGGGCGTCTGCATGCCGCCGGAGGATGCAGACATGGTGACGGTGTGTTCTTGCGTGGGGACCTTTTTTTTTGGGGGGGGGGGGATGGCCTAGGAAGGTAAAGAGAAATGAGGCAGCTTTACAGAGTGCGAATCCCACGAGTCGTCCTCAGACCGCCGAGGGAATGAGAGTGCAACATAAGAGAACGGCGAGCACACTCTAATTCCCGCATCCGCGCGCTCTCCTGCGTGATAAAGAAGCTCCGCGGTCCATGACAAAAAAAAAGAAAAAAAAACTCAGACAGCAGGATCGACAACACTGATAACAGCCATCACAGTGGCCGTTAGGTAAGAGCGAGGACGCTGGGCGGCAAGCCACTCAGCCGGGCCAGCTAATCGGTACGACAAAACAAGTGCCAGCACTGATTGCATTGGCGTCTGCCGCGATTTCTGTTACCCAAGAGAATATTTGCTAATAGCCGGCCGATGTGAAGTGCCCATGATAAAGAACGCGGAACAACGGCGTCTTTTTGGTTTCTGTGTGTCCGCGTTATCAGACAGCATTACGCTATGGTCCCAGGGAGCATGACAGCCGGTAACTGGCCACCGGAATCACGTGCTCTGGAAAATTCAGGCTCTTAGTCAGGACACACGCCCTGGGACTAGGACGTGAGGAAGATTGAATTCAAGATACCAAAATAACCGTTGTCCCAAAAACATCCGTTCTGCGATCCCTGCAATCTCGTTATCCGTTGTCCACCGCACACCCTAAAGCTATTTACACGGGAGGGAAAAAGAAAGGAGAATCCCAAAGGGGGCACCGGTCTGTGGTGTCATGCATTCATCATGGAAGAAGAAACAGAAGAGCGAGATGGCCGCCTAGTGTTGGTTGTCTGCGGCCGGGCTGGTGGCCGGGCTGATGGCTGGACTGGATGCGACGGCTGGCGGCGCCGTGCTGTCGACCGGCTTCAGCGGCTTCTGGGCATACCAGAAGTAGTAGG
Source organism: Leptographium galeiforme (assembly GCA_004028395.1). Lineage (NCBI taxonomy): Eukaryota > Fungi > Ascomycota > Sordariomycetes > Ophiostomatales > Ophiostomataceae > Leptographium > Leptographium galeiforme. The sequence goes on from RQWE01000149.1 coordinate 4,828, forward strand.
GCATGTACCGGTGGACAGACGTGTCGTCCATGGCCTTGCGGGCGTCGGCCACAAGCACCGAGCGCTCCACGTCCGAGAGGCCGAGCGCCGTAAAGGGACGGCCAGCCACGACGGGCATAAAGTCGGAAATGGCCATTTTCTGGTAGAGGCCAATGAGGCGCAACGTCTTGTCGCGGGCCCAGACGCCAATGGGCACTTTTTTCGGCACGCACTGGATGTTGACAAAGCCCGCCGCCTGCAGGATCGCCTCGAGATATCGTGGGATCGTCACGTTCATGCCAAACTTTAGAAACGCCTTGCCGCCGATCTCGTAAAAGCGCTTGAGCGGGTCGTCGTCTGGCATCGTTCCGTCGTCGCAGCCGACCTCGGCATGGAGCTCTTGCAGCTCGACCCAGCCGCCGGGACGGAGGCTCCTGGCATTGGGTGTCAGGAGGGACGAGACGCACAGACACGAGTCAGAGAGAGGGCCATGGACCTACTCGAAGCAGTTCTCCATCACCCGCGGCACGTCCGGCAGCACCACGGTCATGTAGCGAAAGTGGGCAAAGTCAACGTCGCGCGCCATCCACTCGCTGCTGCAGTCGTCCACCAGAAAGTCAACGTTGGGCGGCACCCACATGGGCTGGATCGGGCTCAGGTCCATGCCGCGCACACGGGCGCTCGGGAACTTGTCGCCCACTGCACGGTTAGCAGAGATCGGCACACGCGCAAAAGCAACCAGAGATGGTCAGCGACGGCCTCACTGTCAATGGCCCAGATGCCTGTGTCGTGGTCAGCCCGAGATCCCCCATGGACCCGCACGGATCCGCGTGGTACACAGCTTGCTTACCCGTCCCCGTGCCAATGTCCAGAATGTGCTGCGGGTTGTCGCCGATGGGCGCGTAATACAGCTTGCCATCTGTCAACTCCAGCATCATGGCGTGCTTCATGTCTTCGCGGCTCTGCTCCTGGTCGTCGTCCGGGATCGGATACCGCCCGCCCTTGAAGTGATGGTACCGCCGCCCGTTTTCAAATGTGTGCGCGTACACGCTCGATGTCGCGCTCGTCGACCCGAGCGAGTCGGCCTCCGTCTCGTAGCCTGTCTCATAGCCCACGACTGTCTCAAACTCGGTCGGATCAGCCGGACCGCTGGCCGCTTCGATCGCGCTGTCCACTGGTGCAACGGGAACGCCCCCGCCCACGCCCGGCGATGGGCTCGCTACCAAGCTGTCTTCACACATTTTGTCAGGGCCAAAGCAAGGCGAACGAGAAAAATGTGTCAGATGATAAACCAAGGCCAAAATGGCCCCCCAAATAAGCTCAGAACAGGAGCAGACAACAGAAAGCAACAAGGGCCACTACGAGTAGGTCGTTTCGATCACACGGCGTTCCCTCCTGGAAAAAAAAAGTCGTTTTTCGAGGCTCTTTGAGGGAATAGCAAGGAAGCGGACAAGTGGACAGAAAAACTACTGGTTGTCAGTTGTCGACAGGTTGATAGCACGAGAAATAGGCCGCGCCTTCCCCTTTGCCCCGATTTTAAACGACACCATAAGGACGCCGCTCCCCTCTTTCCGCCTGTCATGAGAGAAACAGCCTCCGCACCTCATACACGTGACCGAGAATCCCTGGGGTGGCTAACCGAGCTTGACGGATACTCGTAATACTCGTACAACCAAGTGGAGCTGCACACAGGAAACCTATTTCGCCTCGGAGTAATACGACATGGATGTCAATTAACAGTCATTCCCTGTGAGAGAAAAAAGTACGCGTATGCGTGTCGATGCGGCTCCTGCGATCGTGGAGCGTTCCAGCCCCGGCAAAAGACCCGCGGCGGGCGCCAGCGGCTGTGTGCTTACGATACGGGAGACAAAGCGCCGGGCACTAGGCGTCTCTACTGGAAATAGCGGGATTCTAGCGGGCGCCATAGCAAGCCGGTGGGTTTTTAGTCTGCCTAAGTGGAATGCCGCCGTCGCCGCCATCGCCGCCATCAACGCCCTACGCGGATCGGCCGTGGCCTGTGCGGGCCATGACCATTTTCTTGACCATTTCCGCGTCAAAAGAGAGCGCGGCCTCCTGGACAGACTGGGTGACAGCCTTGCCGCCACGAGTGACAATATCGGCGTCGTAGGCGTCGAACTCGCGGACACGGACATCAGCGGCCCAGTCGGCGTCGCGGATCTTGACGAGCGCGTTGATGTAGTTGTCGACGTCGGTGATGGCGTGCTGGAAGCCCTGGCCGCGGTCTGTCGGCCGAGGTCAGGGAGAGGGAAGACGGGGCAAGTGAGCAGCAGAGACTTACAGATCAGCATCGGGTGGACCGCGTCACCGGCCAGCGTTACGCGACCGCCACGATTGTCAAAGGGCACCGGCACCCAGTAGCGCATCTCGTCGACAAAGCAGACGCACCCGGGCGGCGTCCAGTCAACGGGGTCCTGGAACTGGGGACACAGCCGCGACGTGTTTTCCTGCGTGTATTTGAAGGCCTCCTCGCCCTGCAGATTGGGGCCGCTGCCCTGCCAGATCTTGACCCACAGCGTTGTCCAGTCGGTCATGTCGTCGGGCTTGTCGGCGTACATGACTGAGGGGGGTTAGGAGAGGGGGGAGGAAAGAAGGACAAAAAAAAAAGAGCAAAAGACGCACCTCCAATGGCCGTCACGACGTCTGTCCCCATGGCCGCCGCTGCCACTGGGTGCATATTCACGACGGCGGCGACCTTGGCCGCGTCGTGGTACTGCATAATGGCCGTCGCGAACATGAGCCCGGACCGGGTGCTCTCGGCCCGTTCGGGGCCGACGAGCAGCGCCCGCACGCGCGACGACGCGCCGTCGCAGCCCAGGACAAAATCGGCCTCGGCCGTGGTGCCGTCGGCAAAGGTGAGCCGCCGTTTTTCGTTCGGCCCGTCGCCCAGCTCTTGCTCTGCCACCACTTTCTTGTTCCACTGCACGTCGATGCCGGCGGCCAGGACGGCCCGCAGACGGCGGCGCGAGACCCGGCGCGACCCCGGCATCGGGCTGTCAAACAGGTGCTCGCCCGTGTCGCCGCGGTAGACCACAAACGACTCGGCGCGGGCGTCGTATTCCATGTGCGGGTTGCACACGGCCGTCGGCACTGCCGCCGCCACGTCGTCGGGCAGCATCGCCAGCATCGCCGGCAGCGCCCAGTGCAGCACAATCGTCCAGTCGCGCGAGCGCGCCTCCAGGCCTGCCTCCGCATCGTACACGGTCACATGGAAGCCGCGCTGTCCCGGTGGGGGGTCAGCCAATCGCAGTCACTCTCTCATCTCAACTCGTCTCACTCGTCTCATTCCTCTCGCCACTTCTCATCACTTCTCATCACTTCTCATCACTTCTCATCACTTCTCATCACTTCTCGCTCCTTTTGCCCTCCACACACCTTTTTCAGTCCTTGTGCCGCCAACAGTCCCGTCAGGCCCGCGCCAACAATGGCCACCTGCGGACTGCGAACACCACTCTCGGTCGCCATCGAATCAAATTTGCCGCCTGCCGTCTTCGTTGTGTGTTGGTCTCAATCCGGTCAGGTTGGGGCCAAGCGATGAGGCAAGGGCGCGCTTTCCGTGTTTTCCTACGTCGTACTCGTTCATCGACCCCCCCTCCACTCGCTCCTTCCTTGTTTTCCCTCTCCGCCTAAAAAATGCCGCCCCTCCCGCACATGCAAGCCTTCGCTTTGGGGCAAGAGGCGGACGTGCCCACACTGAGAAGACGGCTAGCGCGGGGTGCCGTACGAGTTCGTCGTAAGTACTTGTAGGTATTATGGGCCGGCCAGCAAGAGAGGAAGGTCACAGCCCTCGGTGCCAGTTACATTAGCTGTGGAGCAATGTGCACCAACTCGGACTTGTCCAAAATTCGACTTCAGTCGTCAGCTCGTAGATGAATACAATGCACCAGTCGAATCATAATTAGATGAGACCTCCGTCATCATCCCGTCGTAAATCGTCTATCTGGGTATCGCTGTCCTCCTGTCTCCCATCCGCTTCCCTCTCCTCTTTTCTCCCTCCTCTGACCTCCTCTCCCTCCTCTCCCATGGTCTTCCATCCTATGCCCCTACCGCGCCCGGTACTCCGGCTTCCTGGCCTTGTTCACCACCGGCGGCCGCTCGTCGTCATCCATGGGATACGGCGCGCTGCCGGCTACCCCCGTCGATGTGTACGTCGACCGTCGCGCGCTCCTCTCTGGCAGCGGCGTCTTGGGCGGCAGCGGCGGCGGCTCAATGCGGTGGCCCCCGTGTGTTGGCAGTGGTGGCAGCGTGTTGGCGCCCTGCCGCCGTCCGTCCTTGCCCGCGTTGCGCCACTGGTCCGGTGTCGGCGCCGCCACCGTGAGGCGGTCCTCATCTACCACCGCGCCCGCCCCAAGTTCAGCTCCAGCTCCAGGTCCGGCCCCAGTCCCGGATCCCATGCTTGCGGTCCGCGCCCGTCTGGCCGCAGACTTGGGGGGCGGCGGCGGTGGCGGGTGGTTCGGCGAGGGCGAGAACCGGTCGGCCGAGCTGCGTGGCGACGCGTTGGCCACCGACAGCCGGTCGGTCCCGCCCGATTCGTAGGATTGCCGCGGGCTGCGGCCGCTGAACAAGGGCGGCACTTCGGCCGGTAGCTCCACGGCCAGTGGCATCGTCATGTCAGGCGAGCTGAGCTTCTGTGGGGACTGCACCTGATCCTGGCGCAGTGGCTGTCTCTGTCCTTTTCCAGCCAGCTCGGGCACATCGTTCAGAGGCCCGGCCGCCTGCTCCCGCCGATCCAGCCGATCGTGGATCCGCTGGATCTTGGCCATCTTCGTGGCCGCCGACTGCACCAAGCCACGCTCCGTGCGACGCGCCAGGTAGCGCTTAGTGCCCGTGCTGATGTCAGCAAGGCGGTGCCACTCGTTCATGCCGAACTCGCCTACGCCGACCTCGACGTTGAGACGGTAGTAGTTTTCGACGTTGACGCCACGTCTCGGCAAATAGTCCCGCTGCATGGCCTCGTGCGTCTTTTCGCAACCCTCGATCTTGGCCACCAACCGCCGCCGCGCCTCGGCAAACTCGCCCAGGAACCCGTCGTACCACATCGGATTGTTGTCGGTGCCGGGCGGTCGCTTGCCCGTGCCCACGCTCAGAAACACGCCGACCTCGCGGCCTGGCCACTCGTTCACCGTTGCCTCGTCCAGTGCCCATGGCGACGGGTTGAACGTGCCCGCACCGTCGTCGTGGAATACTGACTGTCCAATCTGGATCGGCTTGAAGGCCAGCCCGATCGAGCACGTCGCCCGTCCTGCCTCCCAGATGCGGCAGTCAAATTCGGGAGCCGGCTCCCGCCGCGAGTCGTACGAGCGCAGCATCGCCGGCTCCTCACCCCGTGGCGCGCCCCGGTACGTAGCCGTGACCATACTGTGTTGCTTGGTTAGCAAAGACCCCAGACCCCATGGATACTCTATTTGGAAACTGCACTCACGTCTTCGTTCGATGCTCCCGCGCGTCGTATAGCAACGCGTTCGGATCTCCCCGGTTGGAGATGTAATACGGCCGCGCCATTTGTGCTGACGGGCTGCGCGCGCTAAAGCTGACCACGCTCGCGTTGCTGGCATGTCGCCGCGGTACTGTGCCCGATCGCGCGCTCAGCGGGCTTAGTGGACTGGCCAGGCCGCCGTCTGCCCGCTCGTCCTTGCCCTCGCTTTCGTCCACCGTATGTTCCCGCACCGCCTCCTTGATGGCCTCCTCCAGCTTCGAGGCCTTGAACAGCGTTGTCCGCGTCGGAATCCCCAGAATCGTCTTGTCCGTCTCAAACACCAGCCGCGTCATCCGCACGTACAGCGCCTTGCAGGTCTCAATGTCCAGCCGCATCCGCCCCAGCATCAGCGCAATCAGGCCGCCCGTGCCGGTGCCTACGATGAGGTCGAAATGGTCTGCCGGCTTGGGGATCTCATTGCGATGGGGCGCACGTCCTTCGATCTCGACAAAGGTCCGGTGCATGATCTCTTGCAGAATGATAAAAATGCTGTAGCCGCGCACACCTCCGCCATCTGCGATAAACAAGAAAAAACCTTGGTCAGTACATTCGTTGCCTTTTCTTGCGCCTCCCAACAGTCGCCACCTACCCAACGAAAGGATCCGCAAGGGCGGCCCTTTCGTAGTGTCTTTCCGCTTGAGAACGGCGTCCATGTCGAGACGTGGAGTGAATTTCGTTTGCAGCGTCGTTGATGTGCTCTCGTGCGTGTCTGAGGTGTGTTTTTCGCAAAAGCACGAGTAGGGATATCTGAACTATGAGGAAAGCGGAAAGCCGTGCTGTGGGTCAAGGTCGCAGATCGCCCAATAAACCGGGAACACGGGGGCGTTCCAGCTTTCTTATTTGCTGTCGTGCAGGAGTTCGAAATGGGAGGCGCAGGCCTGTCGAGAACACCTTGGTGGCTGCCTCGGTTTGGTTTGCGAGTGACGCAGTTTGTTGCTTACGGAGGGGGGCGGATCCCACTAGACTCGGAAAGAGGGGCAGACCTGCAGCAAAGAGCTGCAGTGAAAACGGGCATAATAGAACGGCAAACTGCACCATTGGCATAATCAGGCGCATTCGGAGGGCCGGCTATTATCCTGATCACTGACAATACGAGCTTTTGGCTGCCTCTTTGCCTCTGCATCCAAATCGTAATTGGTCACGGGTCGCATTTAGGCAGCCACTTGAAGACAGGACCTGCAAGGTGGGATACTTGGTTGGCCTCTCATTTTGCCGCCATTCTTACGTACTTTCGCTAAGCACAAAAATTGAGGCTGTGTGCACTATCCAACCAACGCCACCTCTACTCTAGCCCAGAATCCCGGATAGCGCCGCTCCCTTGCATACTACGGCGGCCTTTGCCCGCCAACCAATTCCTCGCCCGTTGTTCGGGATGCGACCGCACCTGTGGCTGAGCCCTACCGCGGGGGTCCATCTCCACAGAACTGCGATCGGCTTCGGGATTAAAGGGGAACCCATATCCCGTGGCGGGCGCAAAGGCGTTCGATGCCCGATAAACCAGGCAGAAAGACATCCAGGGCCTCAAATCCACCACCTCTTACACCAGTAAATCACCTGACATTCGCATGGCGTTTTGCCTCTACTAAGTGAATCCGTCACGGACCGTCGACACTATCCTACTACCAGCGGTGGCCTGCGTTGGTCCTATCCTGGCATGTTTCACATGAAGTCCCAACGAGCAAACTGTTCAGTCAAGCTAGGAGCGAAATGCGGAGTAAAGTCACACGGTCATCTTTCTGGTTTATTATACAAGCTCTTTGTCAACGCGCTCCTCGAGTTAGCGTGATTTGCTCGGTTGAAGCTGGAGATGGCCGTGTATGACAGCCACAGCCTCAAAGTACTGAAAGTCAACGATTCTTTTACAGCCTCTGTTTTCAACGGCAGCTACGATCTACGATGCTTCATGAGCGAGTATGCACCTCGAGCATGGCGCAGCTCCCACGTTAGTAATATCCTCCTGCTCGATATCGCACGCCATCGATAGCGATTGCGAATATCAGAGAGTGCTGACGTAGAGCCCCGCGCAGCGTTCGAAATACAGCCGACCATTGCGTCTTGCTCTGATCTTGCCGAGTCGGCAGGCGTTGCCGTAGTCTAATAAGAGCCGATCCGCCCCCTCCTGGCCGAATTTTTGCCTCCATATCGACCGCCCGCTTCTTCGTCAGCGCTTTGGCTTCTCTTGGCGGGAGACAAGGCACGCGCTATGCCTCTGATCAAGTCTGTTGCCATTGTGGGCGCCGGCCCGTCCGGTATGAGAGCTAGCCTTCTATTTCGGCGTACACAGTCCATGTTGCTGACGCCCGTGATGTAGGGGCGTCGGCGGTTACGGCACTGGCCGCCGAGAAACACTTTGACGTAATCAAGGTGTTTGAGAGGCGGGAAGACCCCGGCGGAACCTGGTTGGTTCACTGTACATCCGCCACTGACACGGGGCCACACTGACGGGCGGCAGGATCTACGACCCGGTACCGCCCAGCTTCGGCCTCACGCCCGGAGCCCTTCCACCGGTCATTGACAAGCCGCTGGCTATCCCGCCGGTGCTGCCCATCACGACGCGGCACTCGACCCAGGAGCGCTACGAGATCACGCCGATATACGATGAATTGACGTGAGAGGGCCAAAAGACTCCCCCAAGATCCGCGGCCAGCGCCTGACCGTAGTCCACAGGACCAACATCCCCGAGATTGGCATGTCTCTCTCGGACCAGCGCTTTCCGTACGGCCCGTTTGTTCCCCACTGGGTTCCGCGCAACTACATTCGACAGTACATCTCCAGCCACGGCCTCGACGGCCACCTTGTGCTCAACACGACCGTTGAGGATGTCACGCGGATCCCAGAGGCGAGCCGGGGCAGCCACAACCGCTGGAGGCTGACCTTGCGCAGACACGACCGCACCCGCAATGTGGACGAGTGGTGGCAGGAAGAGTTTGACGCCCTCGTGCTGGGAAACGGGCACTATTCGGTTCCCCATGTAAGAGCGATGCCACCGCCGGTGCCACACCGGCTCTCCTGTTCTCGTCTAACACACGGTTCGGTTTGCAGATCCCCTCGGTCACCGGGCTCTCGGACTATCTGATCCAGTTCCCTGGCCGCGTGGTCCACTCCAAGACGTTCCGCTCGGCCAAGCCGTTTGCCGGCAAGCGCGTGCTCGTCATTGGCAACTCGGCATCGGGTCACGACGTCACCGACCAGTTGGTGCGGTCTCCCCTCGTCCGCAGCCCCGTCTACCAGTCGCGTCGCTCCGAGTCGCGCTGGGATGGCTCCGAACCGCCGCCCGGCCTTGTGTGGAAGCCCGTCATCTCCGAGTACACCGCCGACGGGACGGTCATCTTTACCGACGGATCCACGCTCGGCCCCAATGACATTGACGTGATCGTCTACGCCACCGGCTACCGCCCTTCTTATCCGTTTTGGAACGTCGCCGCCAACGGCCGTCCCCTCTACGACTACGACGAAAACCGTTTCCTCGGCACCTTCCAGCACACGTTTGTGCCCGACTTCCCCACGCTGGTCATTATCGGCTTGCCGCGCACCCTGACCTTCCGCTCATTCGAGTACCAGGCCATTGCCGTGGCCCGCGTCTGGGCCGACCGCGCCCGCCTGCCCCCCGAGGCCGAGCAGCGCGCCTGGGAGCGCGTGCGCGTGGCCGAGCGCAAAAAGGAAGGCAGAAACTTTCACGACGTCGAGTGGGACTCGGGTGAGACTGACGCCTACCTCGAGTTCTTCTTTCGCCTGGCCGGCCTGCCCCAGCTCGACGGCACGGGGCGGACGCCCCCTATTCTCGACGCCGAGACCCGCTGGGCCCTCAACAATATCCGCAAGTACCCGCTGGGCAAGCCAAAGGACGGGAAGGAGCCGGGTGCGAAGCCAGCCGACAACGGCTGGGTTGTCGTGGGCAGGAAGAAGGACTCTTTGACGTTTCTATAGCGCTTAGCAACTGAATGTTAAAAGAGCTGTCTCTCTGTGGCATCAAAGCCACGACCGGCTTCCTCATGACTGTTGATCAGAGCTGTGACTTGAGTCTTTGCAGATCACAGCATACAGCGATGTCCACTGCTGCTTGAAAAGTGGGCTGTAACAGAGGTAAGGGGGAAGGGAGAGAACCAGCACAGTAGATGCTGCCCGAAAGGCTTAACAGCTATGTAGCACTATTAGTGGATACTCCCCCCTGATTGAGTAGTATTTTTCAGCGTCTTTGGAGTAGCACTTCACGGAGTGTCATTCATCCGACTAACAATAAGCTGGAGTACTCCGTACGACGTCTCGAGTGCTGTTGACCGTCCTTTTCGCCCAACTCCAACCTCTTCTACCACTTTACGGGCTTTGAGACGAGGGTGCTACGAGGGTGCTTGATTCTCTTTTCTCATTAATGGTGCCACTGTCCGCAAGTAGATGCACTGGACATGCTTTTTGGGTTCTTTGGGATCCCCATCATACTATGTCTAGACTTGCATAGTTTTGGTCACAAGCTGTAGCGCTTTTTTGCCGATTGACCTTTAGCAGCGACTTTCCACCTACATAAAGCTTTAATATCTTACGACAAACAACTCCCAGCCCGTCAATCGCCAGTCCACGTTATGTAGAGCGAACGTGCCATATCACGTGCACTAACCCCAATATATATGTCGATCCATCGCCTCGCCTGCCTACGCGGCATTCTCCTTATTTCCCTTTATCAAGACGGCGACAGTCTGACAGTCTGACACGACGCGAATAGCGACAATGGGCAGCTCAACGACGACGGTTTTCGCGTCGGCGGCACCTGCTTCGGTACTGGGGCCGGCGTTTGAGATGAGTGGCAAACAAGGTCCAAGGCCGGTGGATGACGGCCCGGGATCGAGCATTGAGATGGCCGTCCCCAGCGGCAGCCGAGACGAGAAGACGCTGCTGGAGGCCATTTGCATTACCGCGACCCTGACCGGCGTCACGCTTGTCAGCGTGTCGGGGACCGGCATCTTGACCACCGCGCTCCCCCGCATTGCCACCGACCTGCGGCTCGACCGCGACCTCATTTTCTGGCCGGCCTCGGTGTACGCGCTGTCTGCGGGCTGCGCCCTGCTCGCGTTCGGCTCCGTTGCGGATGTGATCGGCTCCAAGAAGATGTGGCTGCTGGGCAGCGGCCTCTCGTGCCCCCTCATCCTCGCTTGTGGACTGGCGCGCACGGGCATCCAGTTTATTGTCTTGCGCGCGCTTCTGGGACTTGCTGTGGCCATGTGTCTGCCGACGTGCATGGCGCTGGTGACGGCGTCCTTCCCGCCAGGCCCGCGGCGAAACGTGGCCTTTGCCGCGACGGGCATGGGCCAGCCGCTGGGTTACGCCCTGGGGCTGGTCCTGGGCGGCGTCTTGACCGACACGATTGGCTGGAGATGGGGCTTCTACATCACGGCGGTTGTGGATGCTGCGCTGTTTGCGGCCTCTATTTTCGTTCTGCCGCCTGACGCCGTCGCGAAGAGGCTGTCGCGCGCCTCGTGGCACCGACTGGCCCACGATATCGACTGGGTGGGCGTGCTGATTCTCGCTGCGTCCCTGGGACTGCTCTCCTACGTTCTTGCGTGAGTACCATTCCGACCACATGGTCTGCTCCTTTCTCAAGGGAGCCCTTCTGACAGCTTCAGCATGGTCACCGTCACCTACAAGAACATAACCAAGCCCCAAAATATTGCCCTCCTCGTCGTCTCCGTCCTCCTGCTCCCGGCCTTCTCACTCTGGGCTCGGCGGCAGGTCATGCGCGGAAAGGCTACGCTGATCCCCAATGCCATGTGGCAAAACCTGCCGTTCGTCTTTGTCTGCGTGTCCATCTTCTTCACATGGGCGGCCTTCAACGCCTTCCAGTACATCACCTCCCTGTTCTTCCAAGATGTCCAGGACATCTCGGCATTGCAGGCCTCGCTTCGCTTTCTGCCCATGGCCGCTGCAGGCGTGTTGACCAACGCGATCACGGCCAAACTTGTGGCACAGGTGAATGTAAACGTGCTGCTGGGGGTGTCGGCCGTCATCACGGCCGTGTCGCCCATACTGATGGCGGTTGCGTCGCCCGAATGGACATATTGGACCGCAGCCTTCATTGCCATGGCCCTGAGCCCTGTCAATGGCGATGGTGAGTGCCGTTTTCTGGACCAGCCCAACAGGAAAGCTAAGCGTGAATCTTCTAGTGCTCTGGACGGTATCCAGCCTCGTCATCTGCCGCGCCTTCCCCCCGAACTCGCAGGCCCTTGCTGGTGGCGTATTCAACACCATCTCGCAGTTGGGCAACTCCGTCGGGCTCGCTGTCACCGCAGCCATCGCGGCCTCGGTCAGTGCCCACAGCCATATTACCACGAGCGCGGGCGACGCAGCTGCAGAAAGTCAGCTTCTGTACGGATACCGCGCTGCCTACTGGACCATGTTTGGCGGCATGGTTATGGTTTGCATGGCCAGCTTCCTGGGGCTGCGCAACCTGGGAAAGGTTGGAGTTAAACAGGACTAGCATTTCCTGTGGTTAGCAAACGCTTGCTCACTCGCCCTCCAGCCGAGCGATAGCACCAGAGAGAGGCCCCTCCTTCACCTCTAGCTCGATCATATTGACTTGAAGCAAGGGCAGCTTGCTACTTGGTCACCTTTTCCTAACCAGTCTGTCTTCAGGGCTGCGGCCCACCGCATCGTGACTCGGAATCGGGCCAGCCGACGTACTTTACTTGCTTTGGAGACGTCTATTGGAAGATACGGAGTACGCCAACTATCGCTGCAAAACCCACTTTTCCCCATTAGCCAAGGACGAGGTTCTTGACTCCCTGGACAGGGTCCCAACGGTGCCGACGCAGAGTGCCGCCGCTCTTGGAGACGCGCTCGGCCTCCTTCTGTGCGTCCTTTTCGGATTCGACGCGCTCTTCCTCGTCAAAAGCCAGGGCATCGCTGATATCGGCCTCGACAGGCTTGACAAACTTTGTGCGGTAGTACCACTGGAGTGGGTTAGCAGAGGCTTGTGGGATAGTAGGACAAGACAAACCTTGTAGGCCAAATAGTCGAAGATGAAGAGAGGTAGGGCGATGTAGACGGAGAAAAAGTTCTCGGCGGAGGCGGGGGCGCCCTTGGTGGGGTAGAGGGCGAGGTAGAACTCGCAGGCCATGATGAACAGGACGATGATGATCGAGGCCCATTGCATGTAGGGAGCGAGCGGGGCGCGGAAGGAGAGCTTTTTGAGGTCGACGCCCTGGGCGCGGAGGGAGCGACGGAAGCTGAGATGGGTGACGAGGATGGAGAGCCAGCTGAGAAAGGTGGCAATGGCGACAAGGGAGGAGAACCAGCCATAGACCTTGTTGGCGGTCTTGTCGACGTTGAGGTAGCAGAGGCCGCCGCCGAGGAGGGTGCAGATGGTGAGGGCGAGCCAGGGGCGGCCGCGGCTGTCCTTGCGGCCAAAGACGGGGTGGATGAGGTGCATGTCGGCGAGGGCAGTGAGGGCACGGCTGGAGATGTAGACGCTGGTGACACCACAGCTGATGACGGTGAGGAAGATGAAGCCGTTGATGGCGTTGGCGAGGCCGTTTTGGCCTCCGAGACGCAGGGCGATGACAAAGGGGCTGCCGATGGTGCCGGAGCCGGAGACGAGAGTCTTGTTGTCGTAGGGGACGCACATGCCGACGAGCCAGATGTTGAGGATAAAAAAGGAGGCAATGCGCCAAAAGATGGGGAAGACGACGGCCTTGACGGTGCGGCGAGGACGCACGGCCTCGCCGGCGATGATGGCAATGTGCTGGGCGGAGCCGAAGCTGAAGGCGGCCTGGACAAAGGCCTTTGAGATGCCGCGGATGCCATTGTGGAAGGCGCCGGGGGTGCGCCAGTAGTGAAAGACGAGGGGACCGTGGGTGGCGGCAACGCCGCCGGAGGCCATGATGAAGAGGTAAAAGATGACAACGAAAATGGCAAGGAGCTTGCACCACGACATGACAAACTCAAAGTGGCCGTAGAACTTGATGGGCAGCAGATTGGGCAGGGCGGTGGCGACGAGGAAGATGGTAATGTAGACGGCCAGCGGGACGGACTCGGAGGCGGGCCAGAATTTGAGGACGCTGACGGCGGCGGTGATCTCGGCGGGGATGATCATGACCCACTGGAACCAAAAGTTGATGCCCTCGGCAAAGGCGAGGGCCGGGTCGACGTACTCGCACGCCTGGCGGATGAAGCCGCCATGGACGGGGCGGTAGGCCGTCATTTCGCCAATGGACATGTAGAGAGTCCACACGACGATTCTGGGAGGAGGAAGACCATCAGCAGGGGAGGCGCGGGGGGGGGGCCGAAACGGGAGAGCGCATACGACTGGATGGAGTAGGCCACGGCGATGCCACCGGGCCCGGCTGCGGCCAAGGCTGTGCCGGTTCCCACCCACAGGCCGGTGCCAATGCCGGCACCAAAGGTGATCATCATGATCTGACGCTTGGTCAGGCGGCGCTTGTAGCCGGCCGTGTCGACGCCATAGTTGTCCGGGTCGCCGGTCACGACGATCTCGGCGGAGCCGACTTCTTGGGTCGGAGAGTGGCCGAGCTCGACGTCGTTGCCGACCACGTCGGAAACGACCTTTTTCTCGTCGGCCATTTGCTTGTACGCTAGAGAAGCAAAAGAGGTAGGATGGACCGGTGCTGGAAAAAGTAGGGCAAAATCCAAAGTGGGAGATTGGCCGTTGAGCGCTCCCCCCAACATCTACTTATACGAGAGTGCACGATAGCCAAAGAACTTCTTTCGAGGCGATAGATACGCCGTGTTAGCATGGCGAAGCTAGGCGAAGAAAAGGGCCGGATGCCCAAGCGATCGGGACACGGTCGAGATAGCATTTTGCTGATATCCGAGTAATATGCAGTATCTAGAGAGGATTGACACATGATGCTACGTCCTGGCGGATGGTCGCCGACGGATGTCGCTCGACAACAAGGCGTTGTGTAGCAGTGGTGGTGGTGGATGCATGCTGCCTGCGATAGCGTGGCCGGCCCGGTGCAATTGGCAAGCTTTCCCTGGCGCATGGCGCGGTCTCCTCTCCGCCGGACGTTAGCTCCGCAGACAGGCATCGTCGTAATCGAACGTGTCCCGTCGTCAATATCTGTGACGATTGTGTTCACCCGCCGGCTATCGGTCTGCGAGCTTCCTCTGCCGTCTGGGTGTCGCTCTTTCTTTTTTCTTTTTTTTTTTGAGGTTTTCTACTTCCGCTCATTGCCCCCCTCACTTTTCGTTTACTCTACTTTTCCAGTCTTGTCATCTCTACCTCTCTCTCATCCCCCCCCCCAATCTCCCCACCCCGCCCATCCCCCTCTCCCCACGCTCCTTCCCCACCATGTCCAAAAACGTCGTCTTCGACGTCGTCGGCAGCCTCGTTGCCTACGACCATCTTTTTGACGCCATCGAGCAACGCTTTGGGGCGGACACTCTGCGCGCCCACAACATCAACGCCCGCCTCCTCGGCCAGTGCTGGATCGAGACGGCCGAGCGCGAGTACACCTACCTCAGCCTGTCGGGCCGCTACGCCACCTTTTTCAGCGTCTTCGAGTCGCTCTTTTACCGCATGCTGCGCTATGCCGGCATCGCCGACCCGCGCGCCTTTGCCAGCGACGACGATGTGCGCTACCTCGTCGCCGAGTGGCGCAAGCTGGACCTGCGCCCCGGCGCCGCCGAATGCATCGCCAAGCTGCGTGCCGCCGGCTTCACCGTGTGGTGTCTGACGGCTGGCGACCTGGCCCGCGTCGGCGGCTACTTTACGCTCGCCGGCGTCGACATGCCGGCGGCCAACCTGCTCTCGTGCGACAGCACCGGCGTGGCCAAGCCGCAGCCCGACGCATACCGGCCACTGCTGGCCCAGCTGCAGGCCGCCGGCGGCACGCCCTGGTTCGCCGCCGCGCACATGTGGGACGTGTCCACGGCACGCACGATTGGCTTCCGGGGGGCCTATTGCACGGTGCTCGAGGCAGAACCGATGCACGAGATTTTTGGCGACATGGACGTGGTGGCAGCGACGCTGCCCGAGATGGCAGACCGGATCATTGCGGCGACGGAGTAGAACGGCACCCCTGGTCTTCTGGTTATGTTGCTACAAGCGGTTCTGTTCGGGTAAATGTGAGCGTATTGGCCTCTAGAGCTTTGCCATTTTATCTACGAGTAGTAATGAGGTTTTGCCATACTTGGTACTGCGCAGTCTTCGTCGATAAAGTCGCTTTCACTCGAGATCGTCCCGCAACCAACTCCGAAATCTTACCTCTGTTGGATGCACATCCCCTGACGTCGGCAGCAGAGTGCCGCCCTTGTCGCTCGTACGAAGCTTCCAACAAAAACGTTTACTGAGCAAAAACGTGCTGTGCTCCACCTAAAGAATCCCCGTCATGTCAGCCCAGAGACAAGCCAGAGCCAGAGTCAGGAGGCAGTCCTGGCAAACCCCGTATATTTCTTGGGAGACTGAGTCCCCCCAGAGCTGGGAAGACTTTCCTCTGCTCATGGCTCTTTCCTCCCTTTGTATTTGGTCTTTATGTTCCCAGGGATTTCTGTGTCTTTGCTTTCTATCTTTGCCATTTTATCTTTGCCTCTCTATCATTCCTCTTCCCATGTTTCCATCTTTCGTCTATCACTTTACGTCTGCTTCAGCCTTCTTCCCTCCTCATTCTCACATTTCCAACAAATACGCATCCTCTCACGCCGTCCTCCTTGTCCCCGTTAAAGAACGCTGCCAGGGAAGTAGCCAGAAATTTGGCGGCCAACAGGCCGTCACAACAAATTTCTTACGTCAGCGAGAGTTTGTTATTTAATACTCGCTACCCCCACTAGGGGTCCTGTGTCCCCTTCTGCGTGTGGCTAATAATAATCTTTCCTTTCATATGAAGCTGTCTACTGTCTATATCAACCTGGAAGGTCTCGTCGAATCATCCGATCCGTCGTATGAGACATCCGTCACTAGTCATCATGGCAGCTCGGTCAACCTCCTTGCACGTCGATCCTTTAGAGAGCGGACAAACATGGGTTCGCCCAGCAATCGAGGCGTTCATAACATCAGACCCCCCTCCTGCACCACCCTTTATGCGCGGGCTGCAAAAGTACCTGACTCAGCCTATGCCAGCCGTGCGATCCACGAACTGGATTCCAGCCAGCGACGAGGTGGAGATCCGACTCGACCTCGCTCGCCAATTGCTTCAGAATTGGCGTCACCGTTTATCACAGCCGAGTTTGGAGTTGACTGCCGTCCAATTATCAACGCTCATGGTCATGCCTCTTGAAGCACTACGCAAAGTCGTGCAGCACACTTTAGACGCGGACTGGACTGTTTATCGTGGGGGCCTGTCCGAAGTCAAAGACATGCTTAGATATTGTACGCGTCCCCCATCCGTCTACAATTCCCTCTACCGCCCGTACTTGTCTCTAATCTTTACAGTTTTCCAAGGAAAGCATCCAGAGTCGAGAAACCGCAAGCGAAAGACACAAGGCGATAAGGGCCCTGAGAGTATTGAGGGCACATCAGGACCGATGAACGCCACTGTCTACCGTTCTGATCTGGAGAAACGCAAAGTATGCATCTAGATCTTTCCAGTAACACCGTGGCCTGGTACTAATCTCAGTAGTGTCAAGAACGAGATGGGAACGTCTGTATTTTTACAGGCGCAGCCCAACCGGACATCTGTCACATAGTCCCATTTTCGGTAAATTCTTGCACGAGGAACTTGGATTTAACGGGGGCCCATTTTTCAAATCATCTCAAGCTATTTTCTCTTATCACGAACGGAGAACACATGGCCACCATCGACAGCGGCCTTGGATGCTCGGACAAATCGTGGAACATGCTCTGTGTGAATACAGAGTTGCATCGTTACTGGTCCCGGCCCCATTGGGCTGTGAAGTACATAGTGATTACACCCGTCGGACATGGCCCACAACAAAAACTTACCATGCGGTTCCAGTGGTTTCGGCACAAAACCAGCGATCCGGATAGGACCATTGACATCTCTAATTCAAACGCCTTTCATAAACTGCTTTCCGAGCTAGCGGCCCCGTCGGTCGGCGAGGAAGGAAGCTGTCCGGGGGTACAGGGGCTTGTAACAGCCAACTGCCGGAGTAGCAACCGTCCACTCGTGTCTGGCCAAGACTTTCACGTCGTGCTTGATACCCTGGAGGATGCATTGAAAATGAAGACGATGCTCGAGATCCAATGGGCTTTGGTCACCATTGCAGCCATGAGTGGCGCGTCCGGCCCCGACGACTCGGATGACGACATGTCCGAGCTTGACTTTGAGAGGGAGTATTACGAGTTTCAGAAGGAACTGTACGAGGACTCCGATTCCAGCAGCTAGAGGCAGCATGGACACGCTTCTCTGCCACGTCCGTCCACATTTCTCGGTGCGGCTGCCGCAACCGCCCCCACCATCGGTATCCCCGTGATTAGGACGGCCTCAAGCGTCAATGGCGAACACACACCACAGTCGCTGCACACGCCCTCTCAAGAGCTACTCGAGGACATCCCTCAGGACCTTTCCCAGGAGCCACCTTACGGACCATCTCAGGACTTGCCTAGGGAGCGCTCCTCCGCTCTTTCTCAAAAACTCCCACTCGATCCCGCCCAGTTGCCTCCGGATTCAAGAAAGACTAACGAAGCCAAGTTGGACAAGAAGTGGTGGTACGACTTGCGCCTGCGTCCCTCGAGAAAGCAGAGTGGCATTCTCCAGGCCCCAGCGCAAATGGGATCCACCGCCGACACTGTGGTCACAGAGGCGTCTTTGGCTCCTACTTCAACAGGGACTCTTCGTAGAGTCAGGGTCGAGGATAAGCTGACCGAGGTCAGAAAGGGGTTCGAAAAGGCATTCAAAAAGATGATACTCGGCACAATTGGCAGGAGGAACACGGCTTCGGCGATGTAGCTCTCAAAATGGGCAATTGCCTCCGCTTGGGAAAGGGACGTTCTGCGGCGACGGAATATTTGTTGTATCTATTTTGTGATTGAAACTTATTACAGGTTGTAATCAAGTACCAAAACCGCACTGTAGGAAAACAGTAGCCAAGGAAGTGCAGAGCGATGCCTATGGTCATGCATGTCCTTTCAAAAAGTAACAAGTACTCGTTGCTGACCGAGATTCTCAAGGCCGTCTGCCATCCTCGCCCTCGGGACTTGAGTCCTTCAATTCCCGTGCATCTGAGCGTCCAGTCTGTAAATAAATGAAAGCTCAATCGAAAACGGCAGTAGCAATTGCCTCCTCTCTGTTTCTGTAGGCAACCACTAAGTGCGCACTTTGTTGGTATGCGCCTTCCTCTCACTACAACTTTTCAAGGAATGTACGTCTGGGTGCCATATTTCACCTCTGCCCCTGCGCGGCTGCCTTACCAAAGTAGTGCAAGATGCTCATGAGGTCTGTCGTCCTACGCACTTTCCGCTTGTTTTCTCGATGCATCGTGCTTTACCACTGTAGCGCTTGCCTTGGATGTCAATGAGATAGCTCTTTCCCCGTAGTTCCAGTGTGTCTTTCCCAATTAAGCAACATCATCCCATTAGCAGACAACTCGAACACACGGAAGGACCGAACAACTGCCTCATGGTCAACGCTTATTTATGTTCTCTTCCCATCTCTCCCCGTCCTCTCTTCCTCCTTTCTTCCAATCATTTCCACTCACTCCTTGTCTTACCTCTCATCTTCCCATCTTCCCATCTTCTCATCTCATGCCGCCTTCGCTTCCCCTCGCCTGGCATTCCACCTTGTTCGGCCTTGAGTTTGAGGTGTATCTCCTTCATCATCTGGTGCCATCTTTGGCCATCGCCTCCGGGGCCACCACGCAAATCGGCATTCCATCCCGCTGTGCTCTGCCGACATGTCCCAAAGATCTTCTTCTTCGTTATACTGTCCCAGATGCTTGCCCTAGATCATAAACCAACACAGTAAGTCGCCTCCCATTGATTTTGGTACCAGTATTCAGCCTCAGATTTTGCTGGTCAGTCAAGAAAGCTCTAGGCTCCCATACTGACACTTTGCGTCTTCATCACTGGCTTTTCCGCTTTTCATCCTTTGTCCCATGGCGAGACCTCTCTTTATAAGGGGTGTTTCGTTGATGCCAACGCGGGCCCTTGACAAGATGAGTACCCCCCTTCCCTATGATTATTTTTTTTTGCTTTTCATCACCTATTGGGACTTTGTCCCATGCTGAAACCATTCTTTATGACGGGTGGGGGGAATTCATACTTGGTCAGCTTCGGCTGACCGCCCAACAGGTCGAACCATATGATCGATGATCTCCCAACGGTCCAGCCACGATCGGATATTCCACAAGCCTCAGTTTTAAGCGTCATGGTGTGAGTATCCACGAAGCCACTCATCATTGGCATTTGCATGAAATCAGAGCTGACTCTTCCCCAGTCCAATCAGTATACACGATCATATTTTTGTTGTCGATCACCCAGCGGTTTTCACAAGAGTCCGCATCCACGACGAAGGGATATAGCTTCACAGCGAAGGTGCTGGATGCATCCGCAGTATATGTTGTCCATTTGTGTTGTGTAAGTAATGGTCAAAGCAACGACTATTTCGTGTCACATCAATGATGAAACTCACATGTAATCATTTGGCAGGGCCATACAACCTGCACGAAGCTCGACTTTGCGTCTCCGAAATGAAATGTGCGCAGAAATGCCTACGAATCTCGGGGGCTGAGGTCGCGCTTTGTGGGATCTGCCTTTTCTCCTCGGTGATAATTCTACTCGCAGACCGACTCGCGACCGCAACTAGCCAATAGCCGGTATTGCTGCTCTGCAGAGAACCTCTTGGTCGCCAGAAAATGACCGAGAGTTTTGACGAAAGCTCAGTGGAAACCTTGAATACAAGAATCATGGGAGCAGATGGAAAAGATTTGTGTCGGTTATGATGGATGGCTGGATTCACGTAACTGGAAGGTTATATGGATGAGATTTAAAGGTGTTGGGAGTCAACGCGGATGGCGACGGATTGGAATTCACATGGACGGTTATCCATTCAAGGATACGTTCATCGCTGGATCTGATATGAAGAAGTGCTCCGGTCGGTCAGTCACTTGTCAATAGAGCGTCTTGCGAAGGAGAAATGGTTGGGACAACCGACCTCACAGACCTTCAAGTCGTGGCACTCCAAATAAAATTGACATGGTACGACACAATTAGCGGAAAGTGCAGTAAAAAGTCCATGCGAAGAGAGAGTTATGCTTTTCGCTTTTATTCGTTTTGATTGCACTTAATTGACCAATTTCACTTCCGATTTTTTTTTGGACAGAACGCTGCGTTATATAGGGCTGTGTGACTAATCGTCCGAATTCACTGTTTTGTTGCCACAAAGTCTACGCTTCGTCTCGTAAGCGGTTGGCCTTGACGAAGCCTGTTGTCGTATGACAAGAGGCAGTGGGAAAGGTGCCTACTCGTTTGGTCGCGTGGTGTCGAAGAATATGCTCGCACGAAACTCCGGCCGCAATTTGCGAACAACCCAGAGTGACGGCCAGCCAACCACATCAGTACTCCATACAGACTCGCCAATATTCCACGGCCTTCGCCTTTGCTGAATCAGTGCACCACACAGACCGCGGCATTATCGGCTACTTGTACAGAATTTGTCTCATCCTAAACCGGCTCCCCAGCGGTTCCAATGACCTGACCAGTATGAAGCAAAAGCCACATGTCTTCCCTCCACTCACCATCGCTGCCGCTGAGCATTATTCTTTGTTCTGCTTGTACCGTTATTGATCACTATTCTCTTCGATTACGGAGCCCCGGCGGCGTACTCTGCTGCGCGAAGCCAGCGCACAGCCACCCTTGCAGCAGGCTCCTTATCACAAACAGGGGACACCCGACAAGCGATTCGATCTTCAAACCAGTCGCCGAGAAATTCCATACTGCGCAGCGATAGCACGTTGGGGTGTACCAGCGCCTCCTCAATAATGTGACTGGAGAAGTCGTCCATGGGGATCAGCATGTGCGTGACGGTCATGCAGAGACGTGATGGCCCAAATGAGGCTTCTCTCGGCGGGTTCAGTTTGATCCTAGCGGCAGCGCGTGCCGGCTTCGGCATCGAACCGGACCGGTCTAAGCCGCCTGCAGACAGCGAGGTCCGGCCCATTGCACGCTTGGACCTCGCGATATAGTCTATCGCTCTGGATCGGATGTGCGAGGCGATTCTATTTGCCAATTCACGTGGAGACGCTATTTCACTGCCGGGCCGGTGCTGCATAGATCTGCATTCCGCTAGCTGGGGCGTGTTTAGGTGCAGGCTCCATCGTTCGATGAGCGCCGCGGTGCCAATTCGGGTTGTCTACGGCCGGGGGTCTACCAGTAGACGCCCCCGAACAAACGGCGTTTGCAGCTGGTGCTTCTTATATGTGTGAGCGTTGCCCTATTTCCCCCCCACCTCCGCCCTTCCTTCCCAGCAGCCCTCCCCCCCACCATGGCTCCTTGTCCGCTTCCGGTGGCCGGGTCCATGACCTCCTTCTGGCGTGCCAATCCCCTACCGCTGGACAACCACCGGAGTACGCCGGAATTGCCGGGCGAGGTCGACGTCGCCGTGATTGGTGCAGGCTATTCCGGCGCCTCGGTTGTGTACCACATTCTCAAAGCGTGCCAGGCGCGTGGACAGCCGCCGCCGTCCATTGTCGTGCTCGAGGCGCGTGAGGCGTGTTCGGGCGCCACTGGCCGCAACGGCGGGCAGCTGAAGCCGGACCCCTACTACCGGGCCCTTTCGATTGAGCCGGCCTACGGCATCGAGGTGGCGGCGGAGTGCGCCGACTTTGAGGCTGCGCACGTGTCGGCCGTTAAGCAGGTGGTCGAGGACGAGGGCATTGACTGCGACTTTGTCGTGACCCGCTGCACCGACGTCTTCCTCAACGCCGGCCACTGGAAGCAAGTCCGCGCGGGCATTGAGCGGTTGCGTGCCCGTGGCGGACCCAATGGCCTGCCCTCACTGCGCGACGTGTTTGTGGTAGACGACGCCGATACGGCCT
The DNA here is from genome assembly GCA_004028395.1 of Leptographium galeiforme. Taxonomy (NCBI): domain Eukaryota; kingdom Fungi; phylum Ascomycota; class Sordariomycetes; order Ophiostomatales; family Ophiostomataceae; genus Leptographium; species Leptographium galeiforme. Next base: position 27,239 of record RQWE01000149.1, read on the forward strand.
CGCGCCTGTCGAATGTCAAGGGCGCCCACGGCCTCGTGACCTACTCGGCCGGCCACGTGTGGCCCTACAAGTTGGTGCATGGGCTCCTGGAGCGAGCCGTGGCCCAGGGCGTCAACCTGCAGACACACACGCCCGTCACGGCCACCACCTCCTCGTCGGACGGCGCCGTTCTGCTGACGACCGCCCGCGGTGTCGTGCGCGCCAAAAGGGTCGTCTACGCCACCAACGGCTATACTGCCTCGGTTCTGCCCGAGTTCACCGGCACCATTGTGCCCTCCCGCGGCATCTGCAGTCACATTGCCGTCCCCGGCACGCCCTCGGCTGCCGGCGCTCCGCCCCCGGCTGGCAGTCTCCCGGCACCGCCCAACACCTCCCCCCCTCCCACCCAGCTTACCACGTCCTACATGCTGCGGTTGAACTCGACCGCCTACGAGTACCTGATCCCCCGCCTCGACGGCGGCATCATCGTTGGCGGCGCCCGCTCTGCCTATATGCAGGACCTGGACACCTGGTACGACAATGTCCACGACAATAGGATCATCGACAAGGCCGCCCACTATTTTGACGGCTTCATGCAGCGCATGTTCCGCGGCTGGGAGAACAGCGGCGCCTACACCTCGCGCGTGTGGACTGGCGGTACGTAAATGTCTTCCAAGAGTTGTCCCCGTTTCTGGGCGGACCGTTTCTGACCGCTCTTTAGTGATGGGCTACTCCACTGACAACATGCCACATGTTGGATCCGTCCCCGGCCGCCCAAACCAGTTCATGCTCGCCGGCTTCACCGGCCACGGCATGCCCCAGGTCTTCTTGTCGGCCAAGGGCGTCGCTGCCATGGTCCTGGACGGCACGCCCATTGAGGCGACGGGCGTCCCGCGCCTGTACAAGGCCACCCAGGCGCGTCTGGACAGCAAGCGGAACCAAGTGCTAGAGCTGTGGGAGGCGCAGACGAAGGCGACGGTGCGGCTATAAGATATCATTAGACAGAGGCTGAAATATAGCAGCACAGTGTCGCTTTTGTGCCATAGTGCACCCTTTGTAGTAGCGGAGTAGGGCCCATTGTAAGTGATTCTATTCACAGGAGGTAGGCAAGGTCAGCTGGGTCTTGTTGGTTTTCCAGAGCTGAAGTGGCTGCTGAGGACAGCTTGGTGAAACCATTGATGGGTCGCGCGAGGAAGGGACCATTGCCGGAAACACCCGGGATACTGCTGCAAATCTGTGAGGACCTGATTTAGGAGAGGCAAAGGCCCTGTGAAGATCTAGGGATTTGCATCGGGTATATCATGGCCGCTTGATCGTCGATGTTGTGCGCAGATGGTTTCGCTGACTAACCCGAGTTTGCAAACCAGAGATCAAAATCAGGAACAGAAATGATCACGTGCTGGGAAAATTCACGTAAGCTCACAGGCCAATCAGTTTTGACGATATTCGCAACTGCATCATCTCGTCAACCCATTTCCTGCAGCACTACCGGCCGCGCCGCTGATCCCGCCGACGAACCTACCTATTGCAGAGCTGTCTGTTCTCTTCGAATCCCCTGTACTGCCACCAGAAAAGTCCGGCCGGAACCGGCCGGATATACGCTGTTTCTCCTCAACTTCTCCTCGACCTCGTCCGCGTCCTCACAGCCATGCATCCGACTCTGCTACGCCCGGCCAAGGGCTTCTGGAGCCGAAGCTTCGATGAGCTCAGTCGTATGGCAGGAATTGGTAGGCCTTTTCCCCGCCCCGGTACCGCCGTGCTGCTTCCAATGCTGACCCTTGTCTGTTTGACAGTGGTCCGAATGGATGGTGTCAAGGGCCCATCGGGCCCGCTAAATCTGGCGACCTTTGACGATGCGACCTCGCTCGAGGCCTGCAAGGTCATGACGGATGCAGAGATTGGCGGGTTCTCGACAGCTGCTCTGGACTGGGAGCCCTCGCCGCCGTCGTCCCCCTCTCCCGGCCACGTCCGCTTCCACGGCACGATCTCGACGCGGCTGCCGTCCAACCGGCCCGACGTGCAGCGGACCGGATACGCGGCGTGGCGGACGGCGGATCGGCTACCGACACTGTTTGGGCGGCCTTTGTGGAACGTGGACTCATACGGATACCTGGCGCTGCGGGTGCGATCAGACGGACGCAGCTACCTGATCAACCTGCAGACCGACGCCATGGTGGCGCAGACGGACCTGCACCAGCACCGGCTCTTTGCTCGGCGGCCAGGACAGTGGGAGACGGTGGTGCTGCCGTGGGGCGACTTTGTGCGGACCAACTACGGCTTCGTGGTCGAGCCACAGACGGAACTGCTGCGGCAGCGTCTGCGGTCTGTCGGCCTTGGCCTGACGGACCGTGTACCGGGGCCCTTTGAGCTGTGCATTGCGCGGATATGGGCGACGAACCACCCGGAAGAAGCCGAGGGTTTTAGCGACGAAGAGTTTCGGGAAGAAGAGGCGGCAGCTAGTGGTGGTGCTACGGCGAATACAGCGGCCACAACGAATACAGCGACCACAGCGACTACAGCATCCCCTCCCTTGCCCAGTGGCCTCAAGAACAAGCAGGGCTTGCCGGTCCGCTGGGATGCCCCGGCCCAGTCACAGCCGGGTGCACAATGACAGCGCTCGCACGGCCAGAGCCTCCGCGTTGATCGGCCGCAGTACTTGCTGCAAAGGACGGGGCTCAATCCCGGGCCGGCCATTCCCTTTTAAAGACAGACACGAATTCTGTCTTTCTCGCATAAGAAGCGACAAGAGCTGCCTTTACCAAAAGAGTTTGGGACAGGAAGGAGCATTGGGAAACAGGGCAGGAGCACGCAGCCTACTAAAAAGGAACCGTCCCGCTTGTCTCCCCTTTACTGCTCATTTGTTTCCCACTTATTATGAGGCCAACGCCGTACCAGAAAGGACTGTTGCAGTATAACTATGAGTATACTGCGGTGGCTAGAATTGCACTGTAGCGGGAGAGGCAGAGGCCCTTTCCAGACCTGGCAAATTATTTTCGAGGGTGGAGACAATGAATGGTCTCAGACTGCGCACAACGCAGCCTGCCATCACCACACACTTCTGAGAACTTGCCTCGGATAACGTGACTTGCCACAGCAGGCGAGAGCGCTTAGCATAGCACGCCCTGTACCCTTGGGGCCGGACGAGCCCGTGGCCCTTCTCAAGGCGTTAAATATTGTCACCATCGTCATCATCACCATTGCGGGAAGATTCGCTCGTCTTGAATTTGAAATTAATCAATCGTGCAATAGTAAACTTTGACAGCAAACAAAGGCTACAATCTCAAACTCCCGGTATAGGAGTACGACGATATATTTCCGCGTCCCTAGCATCCTCCAGTGGTTGACGTAATTGTCTAGTCGCTACGGAGAAGCTCGTTCTGGAAATGCTGAAGATATAGCTGTGCGTCTTTCCATTTCCATTTATAGTGAGCGTGTCAATGTTGATCCGATATGATATGGCTCGTTCTGACTGGCCATTTGTAAGATACTATATGTGATGTGATATCAACCTTGCACAGTGCATAGTACCTTATTCATTACATTACAAGCCCAAATCTTTACAGGTCTTGCATATTTTAAAAGATTTATTTATTCTCTGTTCTCCATGTATTTCTTTTCAATACAAGTACTGCAGTCTAGCTACAGCACGTTTGTAGGTGCGAGATGCAACCCGTTTCGGTTAGATACCGGTCATAATGGGCATCTGTAGTTGGGCCTGGTGACTGTGCTTTCCGGGCAACGCAAAAAAAGTAGTATAATTATCGAACAAGTTGTTGGCCGTCGAAAAATAGTTGTGAACCGCGCCTGCTGATTCAGTTAGTGGCAAAGGCACAACTGTCAGTTTTCTTATTTGAAATAGGAATATGAATTTCCTCGATGAAAATATGCTTTTTTCCTATGAAGTGTGGTCGTGAAATTTATCAGTCTCTTTTTTATTCAAACATCAGCCTGTTAGCACGTTCAAGACTCCGTCTTCAGATGGAAGTTTGTTGACCTTTTAGTCCGGTTGTGGTAAAAAGTAACGTCAGTTTACACAGTCTTGAACCACCGTCGACATGGCCATGCACAGCGCTTGTCTGGCGGCCAACATCGACGCCATCTTTTCCCACTCCCTCTACCGCAGCAGCATGGTGCTGAACGGCATCTACATGGCGCCCTGGCCCATCGAAATGCCAGCAAATGTGGCTGAGCGAACGGAGCTCTGCCAGCACGAGTATCGCTACGCGCATGTGAACCGGGGACGGGTTGCCGACTGGAGCCGAATCGTGCGGCAGCTGGAACTCATGTCGGCCGGTTGCACGTCTAGGCCTGTCTTCCAGTTTATGACGACGCATTTCTTACCAAACGCGGGCCAGCCGGTCGTGTACAGCGTGCCTGACGGCCTGGCGTTCTGCGACGGTACGCGTCCGCCACGGCATCTGATCCCCGAACGTTGGACGGCACCGAACGCCCTGGAAGCGCCCCGGATCTCACGCTTCTACGGGTATCCCGGTGCCGAGTTGGTCGCCGAGGCCCGATCCCGGTTCGACATGTTCGGCCTGGCCTTTTCGCCGCGGCAGCTCAACACGCTCAAGCAGATGTTGCACCCGGGACTCCCCGACTACGCAAGGTTTGCCAACGATGTCCACCTGCCCTTTTTGATGATCCAGTGTCACGGCACGCATGAGAATCTTTGGGGCACGGAGAACAAGCTCGCCGTCGCCGCCGGCTGCGCGCTCAAGGCCGTGGCCCAACTGAACGCGGCCGTCCTCGTGGCGGGCGGGATGCGGCAGGACCGGTCGCCGCCGTTTGTCGACGAGCTGGTCTACTGCGTGGCAGCGGACACCAAGATTGTCAACGCGTACGCGGCCTGGACGATGAGGCCGCGGACGGCCGACGGCACGCAGCCCAACATGGCCGTGCCCGCGGGCTCGTTCTACATGCAGCACTTTCGGTGTCTGGCCATGCCGGACCGTGCCACCTTTGAAGCCCTCTACCTGCTGATGCGAGGCCTCCTCCGCTGGGGCAAAGGCGAACGCAAAAGGCAGGTCATGGAGGCGCTGGACTTTATCATCGGGGACGATCCTGAGGTCTCCGAAAGTGACCTCGACACCGACAGCACACGTTCGGATCCACGCACCCCCCCGCCGAGCTACCCCGGGTCTCCTACCGAAAGCAGGACGACGCCTCCGCCAAGTTATCACAGCGGGTCTGCGGCTAGCGAGCACGACGAAGCAGAGCCAGCTCCGGCCGTCTCGGACGGTTCAGCGTGGGTTTTCAGCTTCTGAAGACGCGGATTCAGGACGAGTATAGGAGCCTTCAGAGTCACGTCTACACATACACACAGCAATGAACAAATCCATGCCTTTATTTGCCTTGCTTCTTAACGCCGTCATATCCCGCTCTCCACGTGATCTTTTGGTTCCAAGTGCATAAAAAGTTGTCGCAGTCCGATGCTCTACCGCCGGTTCGTCTTGCCCATGCCACGTTTTCCGACAAGCTGGGTGTGTTAGCGAGGAGCAAAAAAAAGAGAAAATAGCAGGAAAAAAAGACAACAAAAACGCACCAGATGCTTCGTCAGCGCGGGCGCAATGTGACGATCGGCCTCGCCCTGGCGGGCGTGGCGGTTCATGTTCTTCTGGCCGAGCTGCTTGAGCTTGGCGGTCTTGACGGCGCGCTGCATCTTGACGGCGTGGGCGGCGACGGCGTCGTCGTCGACGTCCATCATCTCGTCGTCGTTGAGGTCGTCGTCGGCGGCGCCGGGCAGGCTGGCGCGCTGGTTCTTGCGGCCGGCGGCCTTTGAGAGGATGGAGCGGGGGATGAGGGCGTTGTTCTTGAGCGAGCGCTTGCGCAGCTTGGCGTCGTTGCGGATGAGGGCGAGCTTCTCGCGGATCTTGTCGGCCTTGGCGAGCAGGTCGTCGGCGTCGGCCCACTCGGAGCCGTCGTCGGAGGGGTCCGAGTCGTAGTAGCCGTCGGCGACGAGCTTGGCCTCCTCGGCCTCGAGCTCGGCCATTTTCTGGGCGATGTCGGGCGAGTAAAAGTCGAGCACGTTCTGGCCGTTGTAGACCTCGGGCATGCGGTCGTGCTGGTGTTCGGGGTCGATGCCGACGTAGTCGCGCTGGAGGTCAACGTTGTAGACGCCGGGGCCGCCGTGCTCGGCCTCGAGGTCGCGCTCGAGGCGGGCGGGCCGGAGGCGGTCCTTGGCGGCGTCGGGCACAAAGGTGTCGCGCAGGGGCAGGGCGTCGTCGTTGGCGCCGCCGTCGGCGAGGCGGGGCCGGGCGACGTGGATGCGGCGCAGCAGGGCCTCGCCGCGGGTGCCGGGCTTGTCGGCGGAGGCGTTGACGGCGCCGAGCTTCTTGGCGACGCGGTCGGCGATGAGGCGGCGGCAGACGGCGTCCTTGACCTGGTGCAGGCCCTCGCCGGTCTGGCACGAGGCCTCGAGCGTGTCGACGACGTGGGAGGCGGCGGCGAGGCCGTCGATCTGGGCGCGGGCCTCGGGCGAGAGGTCCTGGAGCCGCAGCAGGTCCGACTTGTTGCTGATCAGGTAGACGGCGCGCTGGGCAAAGACGGGCGCCAGGCTGCGGAAGAGGGCGCACTGGGCCTCGAGCGTGTAGCCGCACTGCTCCGAGGGGTCGAGGAAGAAGAGGACGGCGCAGTTGAGGTGGGCCAGGGCCGAGATGGACTGCATCTCGATCGTGGTCATGTCCTCGAGCGGCTTGTCGACGACGCCGGGCGTGTCGATGACCTGGAAGCGCAGGTAGTCGTAGTCAAAGTGGCCGCAGAACAGGCTCTTGGTCGTGAAGGCGTACGAGTCGACCGGCGTGTCGGTGCGGCTGACGCTGCGCACAAAGCTCGACTTGCCCGTGTTGGGCAGGCCAAAGACGAGCAGGGTGCGCGTGGTCGGGTCAATGGACGGCAGACGGCCGACGTGCTGGCGCACCTCCTCGAGGTAGGCCAGCGAGTCCTTGAGGCGGCGCATCACCGTGGACATGCGGCCGAGGCCGGCCCGCTTGAGCGACTTGGCCTGGTACAGCGACTGCGAGTACTTGAGCAGCCGCACGTAGTCGCGCGCAATCGTCTCGATCGTGTTGCGCGCGCCCGACAGGTGCGAGAGGGCGATCTTGTAGTGGTCGGCATCGTAGAGCACGTTGAAGAGACTGCTGTCTGTTGGGGTTAGTTTTTTGTTCTTTTGTTCTTTTTTTGTTTTTTTGTTCTCTTTTTTGTTTTTTTCTTTTGTTCGTTTTTTTTTCTTTTCTTTTTTCAATTTCCTCCTCGTTCTCCTCCTCGTTCTCCTCCTTCTCCTCTCTCCTTCACTCACAAAATGGGTGCAGGTCGGCCAGCCGCGGAAACGCCGTCAGAATGGCCGTCAGCTTCTCGGCAAAGCCCTCGGCCGTGAACTTGACTTTGCGCGTGTAGAAAGCACGGATTCGGGCAATTTGGAAGCCGGCACGGATCTGTGTCGGCAGTCGTCGCTGTGTCGACGACAGCACAATGTCGACAAACTCGGTGTACGACGGCACCGGCGGGATGTCCTTCCACGAGGTCTTCATCGTGGCGGGTGGGGGGTTGCTCGGGTCGGCGGCGTCAAGTCGTCGTCGTGGTGCTGAAAGAGCGGAGAGGAAGACGATGCTGAAAAAAACGAGACGACCGAATTTTACAAAAATTCTGCCGTGCAAAAAAAAAAAACTTGGCGGGGACGAGTGGTGGTGGTGGGGCGCCATGAGTCAGCTGGAGAAACTCTACACTAGTACCAGCTGACAGCAGCTGTCAACGGGTATTATCGTTCTGTGAGAGTTTCTTAGCTCGGAAATTTCTCTGTAGAGCAACGTCCCAAAGATGGACAACATTGAGGAGCTGCCCGAGGATGCGCCGGCGGAGCTCCTGCAGACGGCCGGCCCGGGCGAGGAGGCGTGGACGTGGTCGCCCATGTGCCAGAGCCGCTGCGGCTTTGACGCCGACGACTTTGCGGCTGTGATGCAGAATCTGCTCTTCAACCCGAACCAGCTGTCGTCGTGGCTCTTCCGCGCCGACATGGTCGACGACAAGGAGGTGGCGGTGCCGCTGCCGGTCCCCGTGTTTGCCGGCTTTTCGAGCCCGACGAGCGTCGTGGTGCGGCGGCTGATCCCGCGCAACACGTTCCGCGACGCGCCGATGCTGCAGACGTGCGCAACGTGGACGACCCCCGAGGAAGCTGACCACCCAGCTGACCACCCAAACGACACCCCGACGTCGCTGGTCGTCTACCTGCCGCACGTCGGCGACGCGGCCGCCATGCCCTTTTACCACCCGGCCGTGCGGGGCGTGGCGTTTCTGCACAGAGGGCCGCGGCCCACGAGCGATGACGCATCGCCGGATCTTTTGTCTGGCACGCTGTCGATGCACTTTTGCTTCTTCGACACTGTCGACAGCACCCCCCCGCCGGCCCCCGGCGACCGCACCAGCCGGCCGATGCTGGCGCGCGTCGCCCGCAGCATGCTCGCCACGGTGCGCAAGCACGGCCGCGGCCGCACCCAGCACTACGTCAAGCGCGTCCACCACGACCGCCTCGTGCCGCAGGCCCGCGTCCAGGACCGCTACACGCAGCTCAAGCGGCGCCACGCCCGCCGCCTCGTCGACGGCTGGCTGGAGACGACCGACCCGGCCAAGCACGTGTTTGAGGACCTGGCCATTGCCGCCTTTCTCATGGAGCTGTGGGCCGACATGTACTCGTCCGGAGCCGAGGCCTTTCCCGGCTTCGTCGACGTCGGCTGCGGCAACGGCCTGCTCGTGCACGTCCTCCAGCGCGAGGGCTACCGCGGCTGGGGCTTTGACGCGCGCGCCCGTCGCTCGTGGCCGCAGTACGGCAACGCCGACGCCGACGCCGCCGGCCTGCCGCCCGACGCCCGGCCGCTGCGCCGTGCCCTCTTGCTGCCGGGGTTCCTGGGCGACAGTCCTGTTCCTGTCAGTGACACGGACAAAAACACCGCTGCCGTCGCCCTCCACGACGGCGTGTTCCCGCCCGGCACCTTTCTCATCGCCAACCACGCCGACGAGCTGACGGCCTGGACCCCCGTCCTCGCCGCCCTCTCCGGCTGCCCCTTTCTCGCCATCCCCTGCTGCAGCCACAACTTTACCGGCGCCAAGTTCCGCGCCCCCCCGCCGCCCGCATCCATGCGCGCCGCCCTCGCCGCCGTCTCCCGCGACGCCGACTCCTCCTCCACCTACGCCTCCTTTGTCGCCTGGCTCCTCGCCGTCGCCGCCGACTGCACCTGGCACGTCGAGCGCGAGATGCTGCGCATCCCCAGCACCCGCAACGTCGGCCTGCTCGGCCGCCAGCCCCCCGCCCTGTCCGTCGACCAGGCCCGCCACGTCGTCCACACGCACGGCGGCGCCTACGGCTTTGCCGCCAACGTCGCCAAGCTGGCCGCCGAGGGCAGAAACGCGTCGCATTAGGGCCTAGGACCTTATTCAAGACTTTTTGCGTACATCTGATTCTAATCCAGATCCGGCACCGGCAGGTGGTCCACCAGCTTCATGCGCAGCCCCAGCTCCTTGAGCGACGCCACCGCCTTCTCGTCCCGCAGCTTCTCCGTCTCGTCCGCCGTCACCAGCACAAACTCCTGCTCCAGCAGCCACGAGCCCTCGGCCACCCCGTGGGCCGCCGCCTGGGCCGCGCTGACCCGCCCCAGGTCGATCACGAGGCTCTTCTTGACGCCAAACACCGCGTCCGACGTCTCGTACGGGTCGCCGCGCAGATAGAGAGCCCTGCCACCAGTCAGCAGTCTGCCGTCTTGTTATCACGGGACAGGAGCCACGCACGTAATCAGGTGGTCCCAGCCCTCCTTTTCAAACATGAAATGCACGTGCGACGGCCGCCAGCAGTGCCGTCCGAGCCGCTGCAGCAGCTTGCCGACGGGCCCGTCGTGCGGGATCGGGTACGGCACCGGCTTGATGCCGACAAAGCTAAAGTGCCCGTCGGCGTCCGACACCATGACGCAGCGCTCCGACGGCGCGTTGCGGTCCGCGTGCTGCACGTCGTAGTGGCCGGTGCTGTCCGTCTCCCAAATGTCCACCTTGACGCCCGCCACCGGCCGGCCGTGCGTGTCCACCACGCGGCACAATGCCAGCATCGGCTCGCCGTCGGGGTCCGACGTCATGGACGCCCCGTTGGCCAGCGTCGGCGCGTCGTGCGTGTGGAACGGGCCCAGCACCGAACCCTCCGTGCAGCCCGCCGGCTTCGGGTGGTTGATGCTGTCCACCAGCAGCGACAGCCCCAGAATGTCGGACAGCAGAATGAATTCCTGGTTCAGTCAGTATGCCGATCCTTGTCGCCTATCCGCCTCAAAACACCCACATTCCGCACGTCGCTGCAGATCTGGCCCGTCGCCACCAGGAACGAGATCGCCGCCATCCACTCGTCCGTGCTCAGTCGCGTCTCCCGCGCAAAGTCGTGCAGGTGCGTCACCAGCCGCGACATCAAGTAACGCAGCCGCGCATCCGGCGACTGGTCGTTGATCAGAATCGTGTTCGGCGTAATGTTGTCAATCGTCAGGTCCAGCAGCGGCGGCGGCGCGGCCGCGGCGGGAGCCCTGTTGCTGTCACCCATGGTCGTTGAGCGGCGGAGAGGCGGAGGCGGAGGTGAAGGCGGAGGCGGAGGACAGAGACGAGAATGGTGGCAGATCTCTCTACTAATGAGAAGCTGCCGGTTTGTCCATTTATACGCTACTACTATTACTATATAGTGTTATTGGTCAGGCTGTCCTAAGCATCAGTAAACTGCGGGCAGGCACGACTTTGTAGGAGCTGACCGATCGCAAAGGATGGGTACAACTTTGTTCCCTGTGGGGGAAGTCGACTAAAGGGCCTGAGCGGCCGGGAGTTGGCTCAATGCGGGGAACATGGACATTTTATCAGAGTCTATTTCCAGCCTAACTGTATCGGATGCCATGTAATCATGCCGTCGTCTCCATGCTGCCGAGTCGTAATATTAATGGTTCTCACCAACGCCGGGTATATGCGTGAGATGGGGGAAATCGGGGAAATCGGGGAAATCGGGGAAATCGGAAACGAGCAAATACGAAAATAAGAAATAACCGAAAGGCAAAGCCCTCCAAATGCACGTGACCTTCCTCAGTCCAACGCTGGAAACGATGGCACCGACCGCAGCGAGTGCCGCTCCGAGGCGTGTCGTCGCAGTGTCTCGCGTGTCGGCGTCATGCGTTCGCCCACCGGGCCGGCCGTCGTCGACGACATTCGCTCGCCCGTTGCCGCGTCCATCGCCGCGTCCATCGCCGGAAACAGGCCCCGGGACGCCGGCCGTGACGGGCCCGGCGAGCCTGTCGCCTCCGCCCGGTACAGACTGCTGGCCGCCGAGTGCACAGACCGCAGCGAACTCGCGCTGTTCGCCCGGCTGCGGTTGTGTCTCGCAATCACCCGAGTCGGATCAAAAATCTGTTGCCCGGCCCCCATGCTCTCGATGCCGGCAAACGTCCCACTATTGGTCCGCCGTCGCCGAGATGCCTGCAACGCCATGTCGCCCAGGTCCCCCAACGTGTCCCTCTCGTCGTTGTCGTCCGAGCCCAAGGTGGCCGTGTCGTCGGCCGGGGCCACTGCCGCTTGTACCTCCTCCTCGCTGATCCTGTAGGTGCTGCCTATCGTGTTGGCGCGCCTCCTGCCACCCATCGCGCTGCCGCTTCGCTGGGTGCTGTCGTCCTGTCTGTGAAGGCTAGAGGCACGGCTTCCGGATCGACTGCCAGCTCGACTGCTAACACGGCTGCCCTCGTATCCCTTCTCCGGATCGCTCTCCGCACCCTCCTGGCGCCCGGCGCCCGCGCTAAAGTCCAGATCCTCAATCTTCGGCGCCCGCCGCACCTCCAACACTTGGAAAGACGGCGGCAGGGACGCTGCAATGCGCTCAGCCTCGCGCTCAGCCTCGCGCTCAGCCTCGTGTTGCGCCTGCTGCTGTTGCCGCTTCATCTTCCGGGACGGCGGGGGCGGTGCTCCCGTCGCCCTGGCCAGCAGGGCCTCGAGGTACTGTTCGCGCAAACTCATCAACGCCCGGGAACCAAAGCCGTCCTGGTTCCGTGTAAGCGACAGCCAAGACGTGACGGCTCCCGCCACCACCAGCCCCAACACCGCCAGCAGCTCAAGCACCTGGATCACAATGATCACGATGCCAATCGCTGTCGCCCCGATGCGGCTAATGGCCACCTGCGGCAACAGTGGGATGCACAGCACCGTCACCAGGGCACGCGTCGAACACAGCAGCCACACGCCCAGAGCCAGATTGCGCCGACCCTCAAACGGTCGCCAGTACGCGTACAGTGCCAGAGTCAACAAGTCCAGCGCGCAAAGCGTCGCAACCTGGGCCGTCGGCGGGGAGCTGGATCCATGTTTCACTCCGTCGATCGTTGTGCTGTTGTTATCGGCACCGCCCCCACCAAGAATGCAGGCCCGAATCAGCTGCAGGGGTAGATAGACCGCAGGGAACCACCAGCAGCCCGCGCGGAGACGAGCCACCAGCCATCCAAACCGCTTGATAAAGTTCTCGTCTTGGTGCACGCCGGGACGAGGGAGCACGTCGCCGGCAGGACGGATGTGCGGCTCAGCTTCTGTGTCCGTCTTATCAGTGGTGAGAGGACCGCTTGGCTCCGGCTGTTGTGGCTGCTGTTGAGAATCGCTAGTTTCTTTGCCTTTGTCTTCCTTGGTCGTAAATGCAAATAGGCCACTGGGGGCAAAAGGGAGACGCATAGTCGGACCGTCGTAGTGTGTAGAGGCTTCTGTCGGGCCGCCTCGAAGACGATCCATGATGGTGAGCAAGACCACATACGACATCAATACAACAAACAACACAAACACCACGGCCGCCAGGGCGGTCGTCTTTGACGAGCTGCTCAAGGTGAACTGGTACACGGCCATGACCATGATCGGAGAAAAGGCCGCCAGCACAGTCCGCAGTCCGATCTGCAGGGCATACCGGAGGTAGTGGGTGCGAAAGTAGGCCAGGGAGTCGTGTCGAATCAAGTGCGTCTTTGCCAAAAGCTCGAGCAAGCCCTTCACACCAACCAACACGGCTGGGAACGCGGCCATTGCCATCACTAGCCAGAAGAGGCTCAGTGTAAACGCCACAGCGCTCGGAATGTCCAACGCCGACAGCGTTCCGCCGAAGCCCTGCGACATGCCCGGCAGCGGCACGCCAGGGCGCACAGGATCGCCTCCCCAGGAGTAGTCGTAGGGGTCGCTTGCATTGTAAAACTTTCGGCGCTCGAGAACGGACGTCGCGTTGTGTGCGATGACCTCGACAGCGCTGCGCGTATTGATGCTGCGTTTGTAGATTTCGCCGGCGATGCTGCCGCCGTTGCTATTGACAAATGTCGATCCGGCGCCGCCGACCTGGCTGGAGTTGCCTGTGATGCCGGCAAAGTTGCTGATCTTGTCCACCAGCGGTGTCACGCTGATCAGGCCGACGGTCCAGGCAAAGTTGCTCCACCAAGCCACCGCGATACTGGGCCAATGCAGCGAGAGCGCGCCCGTCAAAAAGACAGACTGCAGCGTCTCGATAAAGAGAACGACCGACAGCGAGTGCGCATAGTGGGCCCGCATCAGAGGTACCGATATACCATAGCTTGCCGTGGCAAACGACGCCAAGAGCGAAACGACGACAAAGACGCCAACAATCGGTGCGATGATGGACGGAAGGCGGATGGTATTGCCGTTGATCATGGCGGCTTGGAAGCAACCGATCTCGGCTTCGGTCGAGTTGGCAAAGATCTGGAGGTTGACATAGCCGTCAAAGTCGGGAATCGACAAAGCAATCTGCGGGAACAATGCCACTTGCGCATCTGTGAGAGAGAAGGCGACATAGCCCATGATGGAGACGCCAGCCTCCAGAGGACAAAGGCTGGAATGTGTTAGCGGATGATGACCAGAGCCGGAAAGAAGCAGGACCTACTTCACCATGTTCACAGCGCATGGGTTGAATGTCTGCGTATACCGGGTCTCGCCATCTGGGAAGAAAGGTCAGAAAAACACAAGGCGGAACGCGCTTCGACTTGGGATAGGCATACAGGCCACCATGGTGACTACCACTGTGAAATAAGTCAGTAAGCAGCGTCATAAGCAGAGGCTAGGAAGGCGCACGCATCAAAGACTCGTTTCGGACACTGCTGGTCCCGTCGAGGTGGAAGAGCACCGTCATGTTGTCGGCGTAGTAGGCAGCGTCGAACTTTGTAATGTTGAACAGACTCTGGCCGCCCAAGCAATCGCCAAAGGCGCTGGTGTAGAGGGCCGGAGTGCGGCTAACAGGCAGCTCGTTGGTGACGCCGTCGACATTGATGCCGCTGATGTAGACCGTTTCGCTCTTGGAAACAGCGGCGACCGGAGCGATGGCGAGCAGCAGCGTAAAGAGAGTGGCCAGCAGGAGAGACAGGCCAGAGCCAAGGCCCCGCTGGCCCCATGGCCGGAGAGATCGAGACATAGTTGACTCCCAAATTTCTCGTAGGGCTCCTAGGCGACAAGTCGAGAAAAGGAGTCCGAGCGACCCAGACGGCTCAACGAGATAAACGCCACATCTGGAGGGGGCGAATCGACTCGGAAAATAACTGCCTTGGCGGGAGCTGCAATATTGCGGTGAAACCCACTGTGGTCACGGACGGCGGCACCGTCTGGACTTTTACCTCAGACAGATGGCCGGCGTTTGTTGTTCTTGGCGGAGTGGACTGGCTCGTGTTTCCTCGAGCTGAATCCGGCAGCGCAAAACAACGCGTGTGCGCCTAATACGGCAGTGACAGGGGGGGATAAAGAGCGATCAGGGGTCCGGGAGGGTATGGAGCACGCAGGATCGCTGTTGGGTTCGGGGGTCGAGATGTGCCGTCGGCAACGAGTAAAGATCGATTCGTCGCGGAATCGTAGGTGTACAAAAAACAAGAAGGAAAGAGTCTTGAATTGCGGGCGAGTGGATTAAATTTATTATTCTAGGTAGAACAGATATCAGGGGAAAACAGGAAAGAGCGAGCCGTCCAGGGTTCTTTGCATGGGTCTACTATCCAGATACCTGATTCGCGGTGGTCTTGGCATTCGTGACATGGCGGCGAGAGACAGCACGCGATAAAAAGTGCTTGTCGAATAGCAGGCCCAGCCGCTCTGGGTAAGTGGCGGTGACGCTGTGACGAGTGGGCAAGATAGTCTTACGTGCAAATGATGTGAAACACTCGGGGATCTGCCGGTGGGCACCAGAAGCCAAAGCCGCGCCTAGAACGGGCGCCCGCCCAGGCGTAGCCTAAGGAGCTCACGCTTAATAGGTGTCCGGCCGTTCCGTCAGCGCATTTCAACAGCCAAAGTGGACGGCCCATTATCTTAATTTTAGAGTTGTTTGGGTGGAATGCACGCTCTCTAATACGAGGCGTCCCCAGGGTGGCTAGTGGTGTCTGGCCTGATTCGCTGTAAGCTACGCTGTAGGCTACAACATACAGTACTCCGTATGTAAGCAGACGTCGCCCACGAGGCGCGCCATGTCGCTAGCTGTCTCGCTCACCACACTGCCGGCGCTCGGCTCCGGCTCCGCTGCACTTGGCTACTGCACGACGGGTACGACCCTCCCACCGGAATCGAGATGTGCCATCTGCGCGGTCGTTTCTAATATGGCCTTTTTCAGACTCAAGTTTCGAGACCCTCCAAAATCAATACACGTCCCCACCACAGCAGCCAATCATGTTGTGCCCAGCCCAGTTCCCCCTCCTTTATCTCGTAGATCTCCGTCTTGGATCAGCGATCTGTCGCGGACAGCCCATATGTAATCGCATTGCTCTTGTACGCCCCGACACGTTCGCATTCACAAGCTATTGTCCGGGTCTCCCGCTGCCGACGTCACCCCTCTTCTGCTGACAGCCTCTCACCAACCGCGGCTCCAGTCCCGAACCGAACTGCTACAAATTTGCTTATGGTATAGCTCGCCATTCCCTCGACTTTTACAACGAACCGGGACCATTTGACAATGACTTCCATCCACGGTCACAGCGCAGTAAGTGTGCAGCTCCTAATTGCCCTCGCCTGCCCGCCAATCGCTGACTGTTCTTTGCAGGCGTGCTGCAGCATCCCTCCCATCGGTAAGGTGTCGATATATGGACGCTGTCTACCCCTCACAGCCCTCTAACAGCTGTTTCGCAGTAACGGAGGGATACGAGGCCCAGGGCTCCTACGAGACAATTGGCGGCATGAAGACTTGTGAGCAGCAATGTTTCTCGCGCTCATCGCCATCGCTGACACAGTGATAGACACCGTCGGTCCCAGTGATGCCACCAAGGCCATCGTCATGATCTTTGACATCTTCGGCTTCAAAGACCAGACCCTCCAAGGCGCCGACATCCTGTCCAGCAGCGACAAGCACAACAAATACAAGGTCTTTATGCCGGACTGGTTTGCCGGCGAGCCGTGCCCTCTGGACGTGTGAGAGCCCGTGTTCATCCACGTGGAAAGTTGCCACTGCTGACGGCCCGCCATAGCTTCCCGCCCGACACCAAGGAGAAGGAGGAAATTCTCGGTGCATTCCTGACCAAGAACGCCCCGCCCAAGTTGGTTGGGCCCCTGCTGGCCTATGTCGATGTGCTCAAGGCGCTTTACCCGTCCGTCCAGTCGTACGGCGTGGTCGGCTTCTGCTGGGGCGGAAAGGTCGTTTCGCTCACCACGTCCAGCACGGCCAACCCGTTCGCCGCCGCCGCCGAGGCGCACCCGGCCATGGTCGATCCCGAGGATGCGGATCACATCAAGGTCCCGCTGATGATGCTGGCGTCCAAGGACGAGGACGCGGCGGCTGTGCACAAGTTTGAGGGCAAGCTGACGGCGCCGCACCACGTCGAGATTTTTTCCGACCAGATCCACGGCTGGATGGCCGCCCGGGCAGACCTGTCGGTGGAGCGCAACAAGGCCGAGTACGCGCGTGGCTACGAGTTACTGATCTCCTTCTTTGGCACGCACCTGTAGACAAGCGGTCACCACGTCTGTCGAATGAACATGATGGCCGCAGTCGGCCTGCGCGCGTCCACTGTGCACCGGTGCCTGGCTGTGACATGTCAATCTATTATTATCCAGCATCGGACGAGACCAACACCAAATTCGACAGCTGTCCTGCCCGCATGGAGTGACATGGTGACGGCAGCCTGCAGTGTCCCCGCATGCTGTGCTCGTAAAATACGTCGTATTGTCGTATTATCTAAGAACTCGTACGGACAGAAACGCTCCGAAGAAAAGCAGAAAAACGCTCCGAAGAAATAGACGTCGCGGTGCTCGTTCCCCTTTCCGTGGAGTGGTGGTCTCAGCGCACTATTGGCGCCAGCCAAGCCACGTCGTGGCCGATACCACAATGTACGCACACTGTAGATCAGAGAGCTGCACCCGTTTCTAGTTAGCGCGCTGGCCCCTATTACTTGTATCTTTGCAAGTGCGCTGGCCTACTCCAGATGTGTCTGACTCAGGTACGCAACGTTCCTTTCGTTGAAATTCGTTTCACCCCATCCCTCGCGGCCAAGTTGCCAGGCTCAATCTTCTGTCCATGCTGCAAACTTTTTTTCTCATCTTTACGACGTACATGTTTGGATCTCTGCAGGACTAGCACTCACCAATCTCCAGTGCCGTTGACACTAGGGCCGAAATAGGACATCTAGGACTGAAGAGGGAAGTGCCAAACAAGGGGTTCGACCCACTCTGCTTTTTTCTCGGGCAGTCTCTCTTACGAGCAAGTCTGTCATCCCCTGGCAGCCAGCGTTCTAATAGTCTCCTTACTTTCCGCCTCCTTCACGTTACCAGTAGCGAGCCGCCCGGAAACGAGGGATTGCGCTGGTGCGGGAACTGCCGTCCTGGAATGAAGTTGGCGGGTGCCTGTGGGATTCAAGCAACTTACATGCGAGAACAGTGTCCGCGTACCGACGGTGCTGACGAGAAACACACCGTCAGCGGGATCCGATCGACCCCTGAAAAAAAGAACCCCCCTGACCTACACATTCTGTGGGACGGCGGACCGCGCAGAGCACCGAAAGACCTGAACGCCTGTCGGTGGTCCCTTCCCCTTTCGCTCCCCAGACTTGTCGGCCAAGGCCCCGTTTTTCCTCCGTCTTGAGCTTGCCAATCACCACACGGTACGACGGGCCTTCGATTGGCAGGTACGGAGGCCTGGACGCCACATTGGGACCCTCCCTCAGTATTTTACCTGGGCCCCTTCCCCCTTTGGCCTTGCTTTCGCTTCTGGATCCTGCCGCTTGGAAAGAGCCTTGAAAGAGCTCCGGGCCCTCCCCTGCAAGCTTCCACTTCGCCCCTCTTTCTCGTGGCCAAACGCCTATCCGCATCAAACAAAGTCGCGCCCAGCAGCACGGCTGCCCGACCAGACAAAATCTATTATCTTACAGGTACTTTACGACCCCTGACCGCTCTCTTTGTCATCGGCCGGTCTGGTGCCAATCTTACGGCCTACGCGTCGGCGTCTCCTCCAACCAGACCCTCTCCCATAAACCCACCACAGCTCCCGACGGCTGGCAAACATTCCACACGTGCTTGAGCCACTCCCTTTGGTCCTCAGAGAGCTGCCCAGGACCCGCCCGACCACACCCTATTGGGACTGCCCGGCCTGCCACAGCGTGACTCTCGTCGACTTGATCCTTTCTTTCCTCGTCCCTCCATCCAACTCTTACGCACGCGGCCGCTCGCTCGGAAGCAGGTGCACATCTTTTGCACGACAGAGAATGCCAGCAAGAACCACCGACTCGACTTCCAGCATGGCCACGACGACGGCAACCGCCAAGCGGTTCGAGCTACCCGCGCTCAACTTCCAGTTTGGCTCGCTGACGGAGGGCACCAACATTCCACCGCCGCTGCCGTCGCCCGTCGAGGAGGAGCCGCCCCAGGCAAAGATGGCTGCGGTGGCTAAGGCGAAGCCGAAGCCCAAGCCCAAGGCCATGGAAGCGCTGAAGAATGGGGAGAACACCAGCAGTAAGAGCAACGGAACCCATGCCCTGAACGGTGCCACCTACCCTACCCCAGGCGGTTCGCCGCCCAGTCGCGATCGTCCCAACACGATGGATAGCTTGCAGCACAAGGCCGACTGGACCCCTGGATCTCCCTTGCTGGCGGCGCGCCCCGGAAGTATCCGGCGTCTCTTCAGCCGGACCCTCCTGAACACGGCATATGCTAACGGGGAGTCCGAAGGCCAACCAGTCCCGGACGGCATGGAAAGCCCTACACGACCCAACAGCCGGAACACGGCGAGCCTCATGGACGAGCGCAAAATGCGGCGGTCTAGCGGTTGGTTCCGCCGGCGATGGGGTGACGGCATCACGGGCGAATCGGGTCTGTCTAGGCGCGCCAGCTTGCTGGTGCGCGATCCCGTGAAGCCGCCCACGCCGTCGTCTCCACTGGCACCACCACCGCCCATGATACCGGAGCTGGCCAAGCTTAAGGCCAAGGTCGAGGATGATGACGGCAGCTTGGGCGCCGACCTGTTCAAAAACATCAAGTAGCTTGGGGAGCCACCAGGAATCACCAGGAGCCATCTGGCGCCAGCTAAATCGCCAGGCCAGCGCCAGCATACTATGCTTTCTCGACACCACTCTACGACGTACACACTCTTTGCATCTACAAACATACCACAAGCACGGCCCTGGCTTCTCCTGTTTTCAGTCTGACACGGTCCCGCTACCGGCACGAAAGTCTATCACGAGAGGAGGAAAGAGGAGAGAAAGTGGCGGAGCAGTGATACCCAAGTTCGTTCTCCGGCAGCGCACGAGGAATGGTCTTTTATGTGTTTCTGTGTTTCTGTGTTTTCTATGTTTCTGTGTTTCCTTGAATTTGTTCCCTCGCTTATTTTGGACACCATATTCCCACTTTTCATTGCACTTCCCGTTAGATTTATGCCCCATTGCTTCACCATAACTTTTGTATTCTTTTGGGAGGTCTTTCTTTCTTGTTTATTATTCACTCAATCTTTTGCAGTGAGCTCTTTTGCCTTTGAGGCTCCTTTTCTGAACCTGTAACGATTTAATTTGTTCATGTCTGCTCGACAGCCATTCCTCTAGTTTGTTGGGGCTGTGTCAGTATCTTTTGGAAATTCTACCACTTTTGACGTTCAATTGAAGAGATTTGACTGTGCGAAATGGGAGATCACAGCAAGATCGCCTTCTTGCTCATCCAGTGGTCGAGTCCGTTGCCTGCATCGAGGTGCTCCTTATGATATCACGTGATCGCCGGGCCACCGCCCGTCTGCTGATAAGCCGACTAATGCCGTCGAGCTCCGCGAGCGTTCGGGAAATACGGGTGGAAATCGTCACGACAGACTTCCATTGCTACGCATTGCAATTCTGCAAAATATGGCATCGGCTTTCCGACCTACGCGGCTGGTACTCCGGACCGGGGCACGGGCAATGATTGGCGGGTCGTCAATCCGCCATGCGACGGCACGGAGTCCCTTGATGCAGGGCGCGATCCGATTCAAGTCTGGTCCGTACGGCTACACACAGGCCAAGGCGCTGGTGTTTTCGGAAACGGGCGAGCCGGCCGATGTGTTAAGGTGAGAGTCGTCCGTGCGGGAGACGAGAGAGATGGCTGGGGCTGACCGTGACTTTCTCTTCGTTTCTTGCAGCCTGCACACACACTCCATCTCGCCCAGCCTACCGCCGCACGCGGTGCTTCTGCGCAACCTGGCGGCGCCGATCAACCCGGCCGACATCAACCTGGTGCAGGGAACGTACGGCAGCAAGCCCGAGTACTCTTCGCTGATCGGGACGACGAAGCCGTCGTCGGTGCCGGGCGGCGAGGGGTGTTTTGAGGTGATGGCGGTGGGCTCGGCGGTGACGACGCTGCGACAGGGCGACTGGGCGCTGCCGGCGGCGCCGGGGCTGGGGACGTGGCGGACACACGTGGTGGTGGAGGACGCGGACACGGCGCTGGTGGGGATTGCGGCAGACAAGACGGTGGGGCTGTCGGCGGCGGCGGCGGCGACGGCGACGGTGAACCCGTGCACGGCGTGGCGGCTGTTGAGGGACTTTGTGGACCTGGTGGCAGAGAGCGTGCGCAGCGGCACGGGCGAGGGCGCGTGGTTCATCCAGAACGGGGCCAACAGCGGCGTTGGGCGGTCGGCGATTCAGCTGGGGCGGCTCTGGGGGCTGCGCAGCATCAACGTGGTGCGGGCGCGGGCGACGCCCGAGGAAACGGAAGCGTTGCGCGCGGAGCTGACGGAGCTGGGCGCGACGGTGGTGGTGACGGAAGACGAGCTGCAGGAGCGCGGCTTTGCCGGCCGGCTGCGGGCGACGCACATGGGCGGCGAGTCGGAGCGCGACAGCCCGCTGTTGCTGGGGCTCAACTGTGTGGGCGGACGGGCGGCGCTGGGCCTGACAAAGTGCCTGTCCGAGGGTGGACAGGTGGTGACGTACGGCGCCATGGCCAAGCAGCCGCTGACGGTGCCGGCGGGCATGCTCATCTTCCGCGACCTGGCCTTCCGGGGCTTTTGGTTCAGCCGATGGGGCAAGGTCAACCCGGAGGGCCGCAAGAAGACGGTGGAGGCGGTGCTGGACTTGCTGCGCGAGGGCAAGTTCCAGACGGGCCCGGCACAGGAGATCCCGTGGACGTGGGACACGCCGGCAGAGACGCTCACGGCGGCGGCCGGCGGCACGCTCGAGGGCTTCCGGTCCGGCAAGGGCATCTTTGTGTTCAAGGACACATGAGGCCGTACATAGAGAACGATGACAAACGTGATTTCATTGGAAGAATGGAGCTGTCCCCTACACGGCCAATCTATGAAGATGCAAATGAAAGAAGCGCGATGCGTGTCGGGGAATCGGTCGAGTCGGTGGAGTCGGTGGAATCGGTTAAATCGGTTCTGTCCTACCGTCTATTGCGGCTTCGGAATGGCGTATTTCTGTGTCCATTCGCGGGCGGTCTCGACCGCGGCCTTCTCGTCGTCCTTCCAGGCTCTTGCGACGTCGGGGGCCAGCGGGTCGTCGGGGTTCGGGGCGCCGAGCAGGGCCTGGATGGACAGCAGGATGGTGCGAATCTGGAGGGCCGGCGACCAGTTGTCTAAAGAGTCAGCAGGGACAACAGCGAGAACCGAGATTTGGGGCGCACTCTTGAGGACGTCGAGGCAGATGCGGCCGAGCTTGTCGACGTTGGGGTGGTACAGCTTGGTGAGAAAGCGGATCTTCGGGGGCGTCATGGGGTAGTCATCGGGCAGGAAGAGCTCCAGTTTGAAGACGCCGCCTATGACGAGAGAAGGTCAGTGACGGGAGGAGCAGAGACGGCAGACGGGTGTGCGACAGACCCTCGTAGGGCGACTGGGAGGGGCCGTAGATCTCCACGTCAAAATAACGGAGGTTGTCGGAATGAGGGATGGCGCTGATGCCGGGGACGCTGGACAAAGAGGTCAGCAATACCGAAAGGCAACAAAACGGAATGGCCAGGGTCCTTACGGCTCGGCCATCAGCCTCTCCGTCTCCTTGATGATTCTTTTCGGCAGGGCCATCGCGGGCGGTGGGACGCGTTTGGAGGCGTGCTGAACGTGGCGGGTAGACGGACGGGTGGTACGGCAGGACGAGTGACCGGTCACGAAATGCGTGATGCGCCAAGATGCTGGCGTTGGCAAACGTTGAAATCGGAAAGCAGCGAGAGCGGTAAGAAATAGCAAGCAGGTGCGCCGCAGTGATGCTGATCAAGGCGGACCGGGCAAGGCTCCCCGCCAAGCCCCCCCACCTTCCATGTAGGAGTATGGGCTGATGATTGGCCCTTTCCCGTTTTGGCCATCCGGTGCAGGCCCCCACCCTGCGTTTGGGCGGTTCATGCACGTGCCTGACAGCGCTAAAGGGAGCTTCGCGTGTACGAGTGCGACGAGTGCGTACTCGGAGGCGACAAAGCTGCACGACAACGAAACAGCGCCAGAACAGGACGACGCAGACCGACGGCCGCAGCACAGGCCGCAGCGGCACACACGACGGCCCGGTCCATGTAGCGACAGAGCGGCACAGGCGACGATGGCAGCACCGGACGAGGACGAGCTGGACGAGTTGGACGGCTTGCCGACGTCGAACAAGATTATCAAGTCGGCATTTGACAGCGAGAGCTTTGATTCGGATGGCGTTATTGACGCGCGGGGCCTCAAGGGGTCGGCGACGATTTCGCCGTGCGGGCGGGACGTGGCGTTGGCGTCGTGAGTGCGGTCTTGTTCTGTCATCACTTTTGCCCGTTTCCCTTTTGATCCCAGCTCTCTACTCTGCTCTCTGATGTCTGCTCTCGCTCACATGATGACCAGACCGGAGGGCCTTGCCATTATCGACCTGGACTCGCCGTACAGCGCGCCGCGACGGCTGCGCAGCCACGGGATGCCGTGGCTGGTAGTGGATGCGCAGTGGTCACCGTTTGCGGCACGAGCGTATTGGGTGGCGTCGACGGCGAACCACCGGTGTCTGGTGTGGAACCTGAACCGGGCCAACGACTCGAGCGCGGGCTCGGTGGAGCACTCGCTGAGCGGACACCGGCGGTCGATCACGGACATTAACTTCTCGGCGCATCACCCGGACATGCTGGCGACGTGCTCGGTGGACGGCTACGTGCACTGCTGGGACCTGCGGCGGGCGACGACGCCGGCGCTGACCTTTATCGACTGGGCGGCGGGCGCGACGCAGGTCAAGTACAACCGACAGGACGAGCACGTGTTGGCGTCGTCGCACAACCGGTGCGTGCACATCTGGGACGACCGCAACCCGGCGGTGCCGATGCGGACGATCGAGGCGCACACGTCCAAGATTTACGGGCTGGACTGGAACCGGACGCGCAGCACGTGCCTGGTGACGTGCTCGCTGGACAAGACGATCAAGTTGTGGGACTACGCGGTGAAGGGGGGCGGCGGTGGCGGTGGCGGCGGAGGCGTCCGGACGAGCCTGTCGACGCTTTCGACCATGTCGACGACGCTGTCGTCGCTCTCGATGCTGGACGGCATAGACCTGTCGGGCAGCGTGGCGAGCGGGGCTCCGATCAACGAGGACGACGTGCCGGAGCGGGTGATCCGGACGCACTTCCCGGTGTGGCGGGCACGTCACACGCCGTTCAGTGGAGGACTGATGGCGATGCCGCAGAATGCGCCGGGCCACCTGTATCTGTACGATGCGCGGCCCACGGCGGCGGAGACGGCCGAGGACATGCACACGGCCAGCGAGCCGGTGGCGGTGTTTGGCGGCCACGGCCACCACAAGGTGCGCGAGTTTCTGTGGCGGACGCGGGGGGGCATCGAGAACGGGAGCGACAACCGGGAGTTCCAGATGGTGTCGTGGGGCAACGACAGCAAGCTGCGGCTGCGGCGGTTTGACGCGCCAGACCTGGCGACGGTGGGCTTCACGCGAGGCGAGGCGGCGCCGAAGAACCTGAGATTCACGCGGTCGGGGGCGACGTACAAGACGTTCCGGGTGCTGGAGGACCTGGGCGACTACGAGAAGCGGAGCGCGACCATGAGCAGCGTGCGGCCGTACCATCGGAGAGGGGGCACGACGGGGACGACAGCGAGCAGCACGGCTGCGACAAACGCCACGACGAGCAGCATGTCGTCGCCGCCGGGCGCACTGCCGCGGACGGCATCCATGCGAGACGTGCTGACGGCGACGTCGACGACGGGGGGACGCGGCCAGGGCCGGTTCGACAAGCGGGCGTCGTGGCGAAACCAGTCGATGCGGGCGACGACGGGGACGGGACGGAGGGAGGTGGAACGCAGCAGCGCACAGCTCGACTGGATGAAGGGAGTGACGCTGACGAGCCGGCGGCGGTGGGGAGCCGAGAGTGTCTTGCTGGAGGAGTCGGAAGACGGACTGCGGCGGCAGGCTTCGGGCGAGCGCATGGGCGAGTCGCTGTTGTCGCTGGGGGCGACGGGGACGGCGACGACGGCGACGACAACGACCGTGTCGTCACCAGTGCCGCGGTCGGCGGCGGGGACGTCGCAGAGCGGAGGAGCCGACTACGGGGGAGGACCAGAGACGGTGCAGGAGGAAATCGTGCGCATGACAGGGCGGCTGTCTCAGGTCACGTGGGAAGAGATCGACATGGACAGTCTGACGCTGCAGGCGGCGCTGCAGGGGCCGTGGGGGGCCGAGGGGCAGAGCGTGTACGTCAAGGTGCGGGTGGCGGTGCCGCCGGCCTATCCACAGACGCGGGCGCCGCGGATTCTGGTGGAGAGCAGCTCGCTGGTGCCGGCAGCGACGCAGAGTCGGATGGAGGCGGAGCTGCACGTGATTGGTGCGGAGTACCTGAAGCGGCGGCGCAACAGTCTGCTGGCAGCGTTCCGGTATCTGCTGGGGCTGACGGATCTGGGGGGCAGTCTGGCGGTGCTGGAGAGGCCGACGGTGGCGTCCTGGCTGGAGGGCGGCAGCGGCAGCGGCAGCGGCAGCGGAGGCGGAGGAGGAGGAGGGCTGGGAAGCGGCGTGGCGAGCGGAGGAGTGGGCAGCGGTGCGGGAAGCGGAGGCGGAAGCGGTGTGGGACGAGGCGGCAGCCGATTTGGCGACAGCGAGAGCGAGAGCGAGAGCGAGAGCGACAGCGATAGCGACGACGCGCTGGCGGCGGCGGACGCGGCAGAGGTGGCGGCAGCGGTGGCAGCAGCTGGGCCGGCACCGCCTCCACGAAGCTGCGGCGCACGATTCACGCGGGACGGACGACTGGTGTGCTTTTTCCTGACCAAGGCGGGACGGGCGAGTGCGCGGCTGTTGTTTGAGCCGCCGGCGCCACCGACGAGTGCAGAATTGGCGGCGATGGAGCAGCCCGTGTTTATTGGATTTGGGCGTGTTCTGGGAGCCGGAGGAGGACGGCGACGACGGGCAAAGATGGGGTCGATCGGGGGGTCGGCAGGGGAGGACGGGTCGGTGTCGGGACGGGTGCGGTCGTCGTCGGAGACGGGCTCGGACTCGGATGCCGACTCGGGGGCGTCGGACAGCGACTCGGCCTACTCGTCGTCGTCGGCGTCGTCGGCGAAGCGGCGACACACGGGGGGGTGGGCGGCCCAGACGGTGCGCAGCCTGGTGGACCCGTGGTCGATGAGCGTCGGGTTCCAGCGACGGATCGTGCGAGGGGGGGCCAGCGGGACGGGACGACAGGCGCTGCGACGACGGGTGGCCAGCAGCAACGGCGACGACGTGGGCAGCGAGGCGCGGACGCTGGAGGCGGAGCTGGAGCTGCCGCTGGGTCCCAAGAGCACGGTGGCGATGACGGACGTGTGTGGGTGGCTGCCGTCGAAACGGGCACTGGCACAAGAGTACGCCGTGTTCGGGGACGGGGCCGAGGTGTGCAGTCACAATGCGGCGGTGGCGGAACGACACGGCGAGGCCGAGCTGGCGGATGTGTGGCGGTACGCGGCGCTGCTGCTCAAGTCGGACGTGCCGCTGCGGGTGGCGGCGGTGATGGAGGGGGGACGACGGCGATCGGTGCTGGTGATTGGGGGGGAAAGGGGGGGTGGAG
>RQWE01000015.1:0-159417 GCA_004028395.1 Leptographium galeiforme
GGACAGAGGCGGCGGTGGGCGAGCGCGACGGGCTGGCGGCGCGCAGCGCGGACCTGGAGGCGCAGCTGGCGGCGGCTGTGTCGGCGGCGACGACAGCGACAGAGCAGGCGGAGGCACAAACGGCGGCGGCGACCAGTCTGCGGACCGCCTTGGCGGCGGCCGAGCAGGCGGTGCGGGACGGCGAGCGGCAGCGGGCAGAGCTGCGGCGGGTGGTGGAGGAGCGGCGGGTGGCGGCCGAGGGACTGCGGCAGCGGGAAGCCAGCAGCAGTGGCGGCGGCGGCAGCGAGCACAGCCGACGGCGACCCGACAGACGGACCGCGGAAGCACCAGCCGCGCCACCGTCCTCGGCCATGGCAGACGCGGCCTACCTCAAGACGATCCTGCTGCAGTTCCTGGAGCAAAAGGACAACCGGCTGCGGGCACAACTGGTGCCCGTGCTGGGGAAGCTGCTGCAGTTTGAAGAGTGAGTGAGAGTGGGAGAGACGGGTCGGAGTAGAGGATTTGCGTTCGCTAACAAACTAGTGCCGACGAGCAAAAGTGGCTGGCGGCGATTCAGCATCTGTCTGCGAGATAAAGAGGGAGCAGGGAGCCGAGAGCCGAGAGCAGGGATGGGGGGTTTGGGAGAGATGGGGCGATGCGAGGACGGATAGAGGAGAGACAGCAGGCAAACAGCAGCGAAGACGACCGAGAGCCTGCAGGACGTCGACCGTTTGTTGATTGCAAGACCAGAACCAGAGACGACAGGTCGAGTTCATTGTCACGTGATATTTGTATGATAGGATGTCTGGCAAGGCTGGAGATAGATCAGCTTGCTTGGTTGTAGCCCAGTCCAGCGCCAAGTAACAAGTCGGGACAGAGCAGGATCGACTATGCATTGTGGCAGGGCCCTGTGTCCTGACGAGCAGCGTGCGAGCCATGTGAGGGTTGTACTTGACAGAGGAAAGGAGAAAACCACACAGGAAACCATAGAGGAAGATGGCCCATGACCAAAGTCGATTGGCAGAAATCGCCTCTGGACTAACGACCACCACGCTGCATAATATTTACCACTCAATTCTGAGCCTACATGTTGATTTCCACCCAATCCCCAAACTCCTCAATATTTACTCGTAAATCGTCCATACCACCAGGTCGACCCAGCCCTTTCCTATCGCGACCAGCCGTCCACCGTTTGCGTGCAATCCGGAATGTTCACGCCGTCCTTGAGCTTGCGGTCCACGTCCATCAGCCCCCAATGATCTTCCCACGCCTCGGTATCGGTGTCGTAAACCAGTTTCCACGGCTCGTCAAACGCCTCAAACCAAAAGTACTGCGTCCCGTTGGCCAGCGCCTGACACACCCAGTCGGCCATGAAGCTGTTGAGCTCGGCGATGCCGGCGACCGCATGGTCGGGACAGACGGTGTCGTTTGAGCCCGTGCCGCAGTCGTCGCCGCCCTGCGACGGCCAGCCGGTCTCGCTGATAATGTTGCGGCTCGCGTTGGTCTTAAAGTACGGCTCCACGCTCGTGTCCCAGTAGCTGTACGTCCACGCCGCCGCCTCGCTCGCATTGATGCCGCCAAAGAACGGGTGCACGTTGGCCATGACAAAGTCGGAAGCTGCCGCCAGCGCCGCACTCCACTGCGAGCCCAGGTCCGACGTTGCCACCGGCAGTCCCTCGGCGCCGTGCGCCGTCAGATTCGTGCGGACGTCCTTCAGCAGGCTGCCCAGCTCGCTGACGTTCATCTCCTTGCGGAAGAGGATCTCGTTGGCCACAATGATGCCGACAAACGGGTCCGGGCCCTGCGCGTCCAGAATGTCCCACATCTGCGTCAGCTGCCGCTCATTCGTCGTCGCGTTGCCGTTCTGCCACACGCCCATCCATATCTTGATGTCGTCCTGCATCTCCAGTCGCTCCAGCGCCGTCAGCGTCATCTCCGTCTGGTTGCAGTCCGTGCCGTACAGCCGGATCGTGTTGGTCAGCTGCGACAGCACCGCCACGTCCATTGTCACGTTGTCCTGCGACGGCGGGTTGGTCAGACAGTCGGGGTACTGCGAGTTCATGGGCGTGTAGTCGATGCCGGGAAACACCTTGTGCAGCTTCTTGTTGTTGAGCAGCGCCTGGACCTCGGCGCTGTGCAGCGTAAGCTCGCCGCTGGTCGAGTTGCTGCTGCTCTTGCTGCTGCTGCTGCTGCTGCTGTTGTGCTTCTTGAGCACGACGCCGAACACGACGCCACACACGATGCCTGCCACCGCTGCCAGCGCCAGCCCCGCAAAAATGGCCCAGCGCCACCGCCGCGAGCTGACCTTTTGCTGGGCCAGCCACGCCGACTTCTCCGCAGCCCCGTCCTTGGGCACTGCGCTGTAGTGCGTGCCCGAGCTGATGCGGGTCGCCGTGGCGGCGGCGGCAGCGGCTCCTGCCCCCGCTGCGCCAACTGCCGCTGCCCCGAGCACACCCCGGCCGCTGTGTCGCCGGGCCTGGCCCCCCCGGTTCATCATCGAAAGCCGGGTGCCGCCGCCGCCTCCCGCCCGGTCGTAGTCCAGACCGTCGTCGCCGTCGTCTTCGATCTCGTTCGGGTCGAGGTAGCCGAGTGTCGGGTCCTGGCTCGAGTGGCCTTGGTAGGGATCGTCGGTGTACACATCGGTCATGAAGCTGCGTGAGCTGCGGGAACCGGGCGTGGCGCTGCCTGGCGGCCCGGCAGCCGGGCCCAGGCCGAGAAGACTAGACCGCGTGCTCCGGTTGGGGCTGTGTTCGGCGCCGGCGACCTGTGGCGGCTGTGGGGGGCCATGCATCGCCTGCACTCCGCTGTCGCGCGCGTTCTGCTCGGCCACACTGTAGGCGATGCCGGCCACGCCGCCGGCTGCTGCCTCGCTGAAATTGTCGGCGCCCGGCGTGACGGCCGAGGGGGCGTACGAGAGCCGCTGCTCGTTCCAAACTCGGCTCTGCGGCCGCGGCCGCGGGACAGAGGCGCGGTGCTGCGGTGTCATGGGCGAGACCAAATCGTCTCCCGTCTGTTGCAGAGCCGTGGACAGGCTCAGAGGCGAGGCCCCCTCGGCCGTCCCGGGTGCGGCAGCCGGTTCATGGCGAGGCACCGCTGGCTCGATCGGGGGGTCATAGTAGACCTGGGGCTCTCGGTCGTCGTAGACATTGACAGGCTGCTGCCATCGCGACGCCGGCTGTCGGGGCTGCTGGCTGTAGGCCTCGTAAGGTCGCTGTTCGTCCGGGTCGGACTCGCTCGAGTACTCGTAGCGACGGTCCATGCTGGGCGGGTCGGGATGTCGAGTCGGAGGAAATTCAGCGGTAAAGAAGTGAGAGTGTTAACGAGTCGCTGAAAGCAGCCATGGAAAAGCTGCAGGATCCTCCAGGAAGGATGGCGGCACTACGCGTAGCCACCACAGGGGGGTCCCGGATTCGGTTTGGGGCCGAGCAGCACAATGCCGAGGTGGAGAAAGAAATAAAGCTTGTAGTTGACAAAGGCAAGGCAAGGCAAGCAATGCAGAACAAAAAGACAATGACACAAACGCGACAAAAATGAAACGGAATCGAATGAGTGGCAGCACGAATGAAGAGACCCGCCTCGTGTTGCCCCAGCAAAGCGGCGGGCTGCTCGTAGCCCTTTACCCCTGTCTTGCGGCTGGCACGCTAAACACGGCGCAGCGCAGTCAGCCTCAGGGGGCTGTGTCGGCCAAAAAAAGATCTCGACGAGGGGATTTGGAATGGAGATGAGACACGAAGCGCGTTGTGGGCAATGCTGGCAGGAGCTCGTATCTTGTTACGATCAACCACCGGGCAAGAGTGGCAAGAGCGAGGAAGAGAGTACGAGGACAAGCAGTCGTGCCTGTCGTATGGGGTTGGCTGAGTGACGCCCCAAACAGGAAACAGAGCGGGTCGCCCCACACCAAATAAAGGTGTAATTACGGAGTACGGAGTACAGGAGTACTTCTAAACACATATGTACCGTTCTGGGGGACTACGGAGTACGAGGAGTAATACGAGCTACTCCGTACTCGTATTACGGAGTAGCTGGTCGCAATTCAGAAGGGGTGCAGATGGCTGTACTCCGTACTCGTGGATTCATGTGGAGTACAGAGTATTTAACGGACGGAAGAAGGGGCACGAGTACGAGTAAACTGGTCTGTGGGCTTTCAGCCACAAGCGCAAGCCACAGCAACACTGTAAATTCAGATCTGCGGCGGCCGATGTTTCAGCAGCAACTCACAGCCGGTAACGGAACACGACAACGGTGCCAGCGACAGGATGGTAGCGAAACGGACCCAGGCGGGATCGGAAGGCGTCACGAGACCAACAGGGCGGATGGAGGTCGGGGTGATGGCGTGGTCGCGCAGCAGGCGAGAGGCGTTGACACGGGGGACGATGCCGGGGCCGTCCGAGTCGATGGACAGGTTGCGGAAGAGCATGCGGACGTTGGTGTGGAAGCCAGACGGCTCAGACGCGACAGGGCGGTTGTTGACGAGGTCGAAGCGGAGCTGCTCGACGGCCGTGCGGAGGAGACCATAGCAGGCGCGGATGCGGCGGACGGGCGGCGGAATTCGAAAGATGTGGTCGCGTGGGGCTATCTGCTCGACGACAAGATCCTCGTGGCGGCGGAAGCGCAGAAGCAGCGTGCCGGGGTGGCCGAGGTGGCGGGCGGCCCTGGCCTGGGCGATGAGTAGGAGGCGGTGGGCGTCGGGCAGCTGGCGGGAGAGGCTCAGCTGGCCGTCGAGCTCGCGATGCGGGCTCTCGCTGTCGACAAAGCGGAAGCCGCGGCGGGCGTACTTGCTGACGCACTTGGCCACGGCCGGCTCGTTGGCGTTGGAGGTGGGCCACACCAGGGCGAGCTTCTCGCGCGCGAGCTCAAAGTAAAAGTGGCCGCCACAGACGCCGCCGATGAAGCACTGCACGTGCGAGGCGTAGAACGTGTCCAGCACGTACGCCAGCGGCGTCGATGCGCAGTCCGTGTGCGTCGCCCGGGGCAGGCCGTGGCACTGGAACAGCTGCACCTTGGTCCGCCGCGGCCCGCGCCCGATGCTGCCGTTGATCAGCCGCACCGGCAGCACTCGCCCGTCGTCCCCCTCCCGTCCGTGCACATAGGTCGTCGGGTACCCGTACCCGTTGGTGTACGTCGCGTCCGCCGTGTTGCTGCCGCGCTCGTTGACCTCATACCGGAACGTCACCGGGCCGTGCAGCTGCTCCGCTGCCACAGTCTGCACCGTCGCCATGTAGAACTCGGGGTACACCACCAGCTGCACCCGCTTGTGCAGCCCGCGCAGCATCTCCCAGGCGGTGGCCGTCAGGGCCGTGTTCGGGTCCAGCACGCCGCTCACACGCAGCCGCCGCACAATGTCGTCCACCGGCCACATCTCCAACATCTCGCCCAGCAGCCGCCGCACCGTCACCACCGACACCTCGCACTGCGTGCCCACCGGCTGCTTGGGCAGCCGCAGCAGCGTCGACAGCCCGTGGTCGCCCCAGCTGACGCCACACGCCTCGAGCGCGTCCATCATGCCAATCACGCTCGACTGCACGCACGGCACCAGAAAGTCCCAGTCCGACGGCGCCGTGCCGGCCCTGCCCTCCTCGTCCAGCGACCCCGGCACAAAGTACTCGAGCGCGCGCGAGCCCGACAGAATGCAGCCGTGGTCGGCCATGGCCGTCAGCAGCGACGATGCCTGGCGAAAAGTGCCCTGCAGGTATCGCCTCGGGCTCAGCCGCGACAGGCTGCCCTCGCGCGTCGCCCGGCACACTCTCGACAGCGCCTGCGCCGAGCCCGCGTCCAGGTACGACGCGATCTGTTCCACCAGCTCCTGGCTGAGCTTATCCATCGTGTAGACGAGTATGAAGTTGAATTGTCAGACGGCAGGCGCAGCGCTGCCGCCAAGTGAGCGCAATTCCCGACGCTCCCCTCCTCTGCGCAGCTGTATCACGTGATACATGTTTGCCTGCTCGCACTCCGTAGCGCAAGGCTGAATTGCGGGAGGCCCCGCACGCTTGCGCCTGTCAAGTTGGCACTGGAATGAGACAGGCGAGGGGGGAAAGAATGGCGAGTGGTAAAACCGTTGTAATACTCCGTAATACGAAATCCGAAATGAGTGCAAGGATCAAATCAAAGGCTTGCTTGGATTTTATCCTGCGTGGCTCCTTCTGCAGCCCATGTATTACGGTGTAGCTTCCTCGCTCTTTCCCCCGTCTTCAAAGGTACTTTTAGCGTCCTTCTCCCCTACGCAATTCTACCCCGTAAGTCTAAATTTAACGTTCATTCTTTCTCCCAATAAACTTGCCACCATTGCAATTCACCCTCTCCATCTTTCGCGTTGCTGCTTAGCTATGGCCTCCTCAACCTCGACTGCGGGGCGCTTTCTGTTGCTCTTCCCAGCACTACAACGCCCTTCATGGCCGCTTTCTCGTCGCCATTCATGCCCGTCAGCACTAAAAGTGGCTCGTCGGAAAACTACGGGAAACCCACGTGACCATTTTGATAAGGCCTCATATTGACTGCGACACGCGGAGCTGTCCCCCGATTCGCCAGACCGCAACATTCCAATGACGGAAGCAAATAGGTGAGAAACTATCTACGCCGTCTCGACGAATCTATAAATATAAATGTCGCAGCCGAGGCAGCCCTTCCATGCTGACCACCTCAGATCGCTGTCGGCTTGCCTGCGCTGCCGAAAACAGAAGCTCAAGTGTGGTGGCCCAGGTCGCATCCCCTGCGATCGCTGCCGCGCAAACAGGGCGGAATGCATTTTTGTTGCGCCCCGTGCAGCCCACACCAAGGGTGCTCCACCCGCAGGCCCGGAGGATGGCCAACTCAATCGCCTCGAGCGCCGGCTGAGCTCCGTGGAAGACCAGTTGCGTGCTGAGATTCATGACTTGCAGGCGGCCGTCCAGAGGCTCACGAGCCTCGTCGAGGCCCCAGGAGGCCCTGCCACGATCGCAGGCCGGCAACAGGGAGTCCACGTGGGCGCGGATCCAGAGGTGTCAACCCGGCTAGAGACGGCCTGTCCCGAGACCTCGGAGACCATCGAGACCACCGAGACGGCCGAGATAGCCGTGACGGCCCATCCGGAGATATCCCCCGAAGTCCAAGAGACTGCCAAGCCCGCCATCTCCAGTGGCACCGCCCAAGTGGACCGATCTGATGGGACACCACAGCGGACCCGCGACGCCAGCACCCGTTCTCCAGCCGCTCCTCCACCGGGCCCACCACGTCTGCTCACCGCATGCGATCTTCCCGCCGACGACATTGTTGCCCGTGGTCTCGTGAACGAGTCAGAGTGGAGCCAGTTGTATACCTTGTACGGCATCTCATGTCGCGTCTTTATGTGCACCACTAACGGCCCAGCTACCAGAAGAACTGCCGGGACGTCATCGCCTTTGTCGACGATCAGCTCTACCCGCCTGCTTTTGCCGTTCGGCAGCACCCCCTGCTCTCCACAGCCATCTGTGCCTTGGCCGCACGGGCGCTGATCCCTGACCGCTACCGCTCCCTTCTCGACGAGGGCGATGTCCTGATTAGCAAAACGTTTCAGGGCCTGCCCGTCGACCTCCTCAGCTTCTATGCCGTCATGCTTCTCACCACTTGGACTGGCCGTGCCCGTCTCTGGGGCTATGCCGCGTCGCTGGCCTACGACATGCGGCTGCACCTCGCCGCCCTGCAGCTCCAGGACGAGGCCGGCGAGAGCTCCGAGGCTGTAGTCGCCCAGGCCCGCGCCTGGTTCACGCTTTGCTGCTTCGATCTCATGTTCGTCGCTTCCACGAGACTCACGTGTCCCGTCGATCGCTGACATTTGCGGCTGGCAGAATCAACCTGAATCGCCCTTTTGCCATCAACCGCATGCAAGAGTACCTCCCTCATGCCAGGAGCCTGCTCAAGTCTCCCTACTGCCGCCCGGTTGACCATCGCATCTGTGCCTACATTGACGGTTTCATTATCACCGGTACGTGTCGAGATCCCGAGTCCGAGGGACAGCGCGTTAACGTCTCCAGGCGATGCCAAGGCGCGTCTTCAGAGCTCCCAGCTGCAGCAGCACCCCATGTCCGACTACGTCTCGAAGCTGCTCACCTCGTACGACCAACAGGTGAACACCTGGTTTCACACGATTAACAACACCATCGATCCCCTCTTCCAGACCTTTGAGAAGACCCAGGACCGCAACCGCTTCATGGTGCCCTACGCTCTAGCTAAACTGTGAGCTTGATTGTGCTTGTCTCTCTCCCTACCCAGGCTGAACGGCCACAGATATATCAATGGACTGGCCCTCCACGGCGTCGAGTCGACGCACGGAGATCCGGACCCCGTTCGCCTTGGCTTCGTCAAGACGGCTCTAGCCAGCGCCTGTCTGCTTCTCCAGACTCAGTGGGAGTCCCATTCGTTTCGTCGCTCGTTCCGCTACACAATCGTGGGTGCTTTCTTGCTGTTGTTGCCACTGGTATCGGTGTCGAGATTACCCCGTTGACGAGTGCAGGACTACAATGGCATGACCACATTCCACGCCTCCCGGTTTATACTCAGGGTCGTCAACGTTCTGCCCACGCTGGTGGACGACGCCAGCTGCACGGCATTGAAGCAGGCCCTCAAGATCTTTGAGCTTGCCGGTGCCTCGGATGTGGCTGAAGAGCTGCGCCGTGAGACGGACAAGTTGGCGTCACAGCCCGAATCTCCAGCCGATACGGCCACCGGCTGGCAGATCGACACGCTTTTTGATATTCCGAATTGGCCTGATCGAACGGTAAGGCTCCATGCCAGGGCATCGCTTGAGAGTAGACACTGATATCAGCTGCACGCCAGGCCTGGGACAGCGAGTTCCCCATGATCAACACATACCAGTAGATGTGTTTGCAGTGGTTTTGGTGACGGGACAGAAGGAAATCCTACGACAAACTCCCGTGGAGCACCAAGGACAATGAAGAGAAATGAACAAACGAACAAATGAGCAAATGAACCAGTGCACAATAGCAAACCAGCCTTCGAGAACAAGTACGGCGTACGTCGTACGCGTACTCGTACTTGTCCGAGCGAGGTGCAGGGGACGGTGTGGGCCAGCCAAGGCAGCAACATGAGTCCGTGCAGTGCAGCAAGGATACGAGTATTGGGATCCACTGCAGCCGGGATTCTCTGCAAGATACACCCCGAATAAGACCACAAATGCCACGTTGCGGCGAGGCTGTCCGAAGCCGGCGCATACTCCGTATCTGCAACTGGGGTTATCATGACAGAAGTGAACGTGGCAGGGAGAAATTTCTTCTGCCCAATAGTACGGCGACATCTGGCACCGGCAATGGCTGCCGGAGCCGCCGGCACCCACTTTGATGCATGGGCAAGTGGGAACGCCTTGGACCCCTCACTGGAGTCCGGGAGGTGAGGAGTCGGTGAAACAAAATCTGACATTTCGCAAACACCCAACCTTTCCGCTTTGGTCGCATCCACCCCTGCACGCATGCTGCTATGGATTCTGACGACATGAACGCGCTAGCAGACGCCCGGGTGCTGGTGGAAACCATCTTGACCTTTCTCAGACGGCGGCATGGCCCTGTCGAGGAGGCCCCCGCTGGGCTCCGCGAAGCTTACGATCGAGCCCAAGATGATTTGGTCGAGCGGACCATGTTGCAGGGCGGTTTCCGTGTTTGGCTTGCCTACCACAATGCGACTGGTACTGCCTATGGCAGTTTTATTCGCGAGGTGGCGGCTCAATTGCCGGCCGGCCAACTCGCTGTCATGGCCAAGACTTTGGCCGCCAGCACACCTGTGGACGGACCGGCCCCTGTGCCTGGGGCATCGTCCGCAGCGGAAGAGAGAGTTCATACAGACCAAAAAGACCGGCGGGATGACGATGACAAGCGAGACCAGAACTCCGGTAAGCCCCCGCACGAGCGAACTACGTCGTACGCGCAGAGGATAGGCTGACCGTCTCCGCTGCCAACGTGCCTGCAGCGCTCGAGGACGACTACGAGTACACCTCACGCCCCTTTGAGTACTACTACCCGTCCGCCCACCCCCCGACTCACGCCCCACGTCAAGGAGACCAGGCAAACACGCAAGCATGGTCCAGAGACCGCAGCCCACACATTCCTCCCCACCCCTTCCCCTCGCCCACGAGTACACCCACTGTGCCTGTAGCGTTTCAGCCAAGCCTAGCACACTCTCCGATGACCAGCTGCCTCAGCGCAGAGTGGCCTTGGTCGGACTTTGAGCTGGACAAACGCCACGGGGTCGCGTGGCCTATAAGACAAAATTTGGCACGAATCTTCCCGCCTCCCCTGCGCCGCATCGTCTGCCACAAAGGCCACAACCGTGCTGCCGTGCTGCTGTCATATTTTGAGAAGCCCGAACTTTGCGAGATGACCATTGACATACAGGCCAATGCGGTGGGCACCCAGCTTTTTGAGCTGTTTGACGTCAATATTCAACCTCACAACCGGTGTCGGCACATTGTACTGAAGGAATGCGGCACTCTGGTGGGGATCGGCACCTCCGACACCTTTACCGGTGCTGCTGTGGAGAAAATCAAAAGGTCCCTGGGCTTTACATGGGACGTGGCCTGCAAGAGCTTGGCGCGCTCGCAGGAGATCGCCGAAGGAGAAGTGGACACGAGCCAATTGCTCACCCTGCAAGTCTGGCGAGATGAGCACAGCCCAGCCCGGATGACTCTATATATGGGAGGGGAGCAGCTGCGCCAGATTCACGCAGAGCTGTTTCCGGATCAGATGTGACTCAGGGGTTTGGCTTTATTTCGACTCTCAACTGCTTTTGACCGTCTGGTTTACAACCCCCCCTCCCCCCACTTTTCCCCTTATCTCTTCCTTCTGCCTCTTTTTTTTTTTTTTTTTTGTCTCTGTTGCACAGCTCCTTGCCGCCCTCTTCCTGTCTTTGCCTCCCGAAATAGCACGTTGTATTTTTCGATATGAGCCTCTCAGCGTGTCCCCCGCATACCCACCTCAAGACTATCAAGCCTTAACAAACGAGCCATCACCTGATTCCTTCCGTATCTTGCCTCCAGTAACATAAAGCTGCCAGCCGGACGACAAAGTGGCCTGGCCCACCTTTAGCTGTACTTTCGTCCATTCGCGGCAGGGTTTCTGTCGCAGAAAGACTGTGCACATTTTCCATAGAACCGTGCCTTCCTCATAAACGCCCGGAGTTGCTTTTTTGGCAGCGGCCCAACGAGCTTCGTTTAGCTCATGGAGAATGGCGTCCTGTGGGGTCAGTGAGGTGCCTGTTGATATCGAAGTAAAACCAGTACCATTTCTGAGAGTAGCTGGGAGCAGTTAGGTGCAGCTCGATGGCGACTTGTGCGAGATGACGGGGTTCATCTGAGCGTTGTTATTCTGGTCTTAAGAAGGCCGTGGAGGCCATCTGCCTTTTATATCCATCAGGGGCGGCAGCAGAGTTCCCGATCCCAACCTAGGCAGCCAGACAGATGGGCGACTCACCCTCCTAGAGACGAACGGACCGACACTCGAAGTGAAGCTGTGCTCGGCATCGTATCTCCCCAACAGGCCGCTGCTTGACCGGCCCCACTCGGCGCAGCAGTGAGAAAGGCTGGACATCTTACGAGTACAGCACTGCAGTTGTTGAGGACCGGGGCAAAGACATTGTACATTGATGTACACTTTTGTCTTGCTGGCCCGAAAGGTGTGCAGTCAGAGGGCTAAGTTGCGCCTTCGCAGCGTCGAGGAACGTGGAACGAGACCCCAAAACCCAGAGAATGACTTTTTGTCTCATGGGATCCACAGACCGACGCAACGGCGCGCGACGGAAGCTAGAGAGGCTTCCGGCCGACGCTCCCGTGACAGGCTTGTAATAATCGCCTTTGCCCACCTTGCCCGCCTTGCCGTACACACCGCTGTTGTGACAACGAGGACCGGGTGTAAGCCACGTGGGGGCCCACACATTCATACGGAGTATTTGGGCTGGAAATATTCTGAAGCTGCGGCACTTTTCTTTCCCTTCAATCAATGCTTGTTTTGTTTGTTTATTGGCTAATCGGAGTGTACTCCGTACGGTGAATATAAATAAACAACAGAAAAATATGAAAAGCTTTTCCTGTCCAATGGTACTGACTACATTAATTTGCATAAGACTGACTAGGATTCGTACAGTCATGGGAGCAGCTGAGCCGCACTCTCAACTAGTCTACAAAAGGGAAAAAGTATGGAAGTAAAACAAAAAAACAAACAGGGAATTTCAGACACTAGCGTAGAAGGTGCTCAACACTAAAAGTGACCAGGGGGGGGGGGAAGCTGGCCAAGTATGAGTAAGATACCAGTGACGCCCGGGCGCCGGTCGCCCGTGCAAACCTCTACAAGCATAGTGCACTGTCTGGCCGTACAAGTACGAGTACACTCGTAAGTACGATACGACGACGGAGGAAGCGGGAAAGATATCTTGCTCGTACTTGTACATGCTCGCTCACGAGGCAGACTTCTAACGATATGGTTTTTATTTAAAGCGGAGCCGTAAGATGAGGGTACAGGGGACTGGGACAAGGGGGAGGAGCCTGGATGCAAATTTTTCACAAGGAAAAAATACTAAAT
Source organism: Leptographium galeiforme (assembly GCA_004028395.1). Taxonomy (NCBI): domain Eukaryota; kingdom Fungi; phylum Ascomycota; class Sordariomycetes; order Ophiostomatales; family Ophiostomataceae; genus Leptographium; species Leptographium galeiforme. The sequence goes on from RQWE01000015.1 coordinate 12,513, forward strand.
ACTGAAGCCCAGACAGAGTACTCTACACTTACGTCACAATCCTAATACTCCGTAGAGATTCCTTGGAGGAAATTGTCAAAGAGGGCAAGGGAGTAAAGGAACAACAGGCGATATTGCTCTTATGCGGCTAGGATGTCGGCAACAGTTTGATCTTTGCACGCTACTAGTAAGCCTACTTTCTGAAGGATAAGAACGAGAAAGAGCTGATTCCAACTGGGAGGCAAACGTACAGCAGAGTGCCCTAATTTGTGCCCCTACTGGACGGAGGGACTATGTACTGTGGCAGCGAGGCAATGGGAATGATAAAAGCAGCGGCACCGGCGAAGAGCATGCCAGGCCAGCGCATTGTTGGCTAGGTTGTCCGGGGCTGAACGAGCCGATGAATGGAAATGATATTGATCGTCAAGTCAGCGGGACAGTTGTGCGGCTGCCTCCGTAAACGGTTGGATCGGCAGACTTTTCTCTTTGACTGGGTTTTCCTCAATGCGGTCTGTACATTCTAAAACGGGGCCAACACGAACGAGTGTTTTCCCGGCTTTTACAGAGGACATCGATATTCGGACGTTTTGTGTCGCATCTGGTTGTTCCTGCAAGCTACTGGACCTCAACCTTGACGCTGCCAACTATGCCCGAAATACGGTTCTTCTCTCACACCCCCGCTGCCGGTTTCCTAACAAAATACTCTATATCGATGGTTTCTTTCCGCTGGACTAAGAGCATACAGGAAAATGCCAACTCTCCAAATAACAGGATTCAGTGCTCCTATTAAGCGGATCCGCAGATCGGAAGATTGGAACGGCAGAATGACCTTATATCTACGTCGTAAGCGTTGAATGGGACTAGATTCGCATCGGCGAAACCGCAGTAGACGAAGCACGAAGCGGATCCCGCGAAAAGACTTCGCCTTTTAAAATTCAAAGCAGAACACTACGAGAAAAAGAAAGCGGATACGGCTGCTGGAGAAGAGAGCGGGGGTTTGATTTTACGTTGTAGCATTGTTTAAGAAAGTTGCTATTTGCACTACGAAGAACATGCTATCCGCACTATAATTGTTAATAAGAAGTACAGCACATTAGGCGGCGGATCCTGTAAACGCAGCTGCACAGCAGCGGTAGCAGCAAAGTAAGCGGCAACATATGCATATTAAAGAAAGCAACAAAGGCTGTAGTAGCAGAAACAGTAGCAATAGTAGTAGCAGAAGCAGAAGCAGTAGGCATAGCGGTATAAGTAGTGTCTGTCGTAGATAGTGGTCGTATTTGTAGCATAGAATAGGCAAAACAATAGCGTACTATAGCAAGTTATTTAGGTAGTATCTTATAGCGTAGTTAGCGGGATAGTGCACTATAGCTACCTATTGGGGCAGTGGAGCGACAGCGCAGAAAAAAAATAGTAGGGAAGACACTAAATGAGCGGACCCATTAGATGTACTGTACATCTTTCGGCCATTATAGTGCAGGAAGCAAGTTTTTCAAAGTGCAAATAGCAACTCTATTGTTAAAAACAAGACTTGTTGCCTATTCTATCTTGCGCACTATCCTGCGGAAGGCATCTGCACCTCCTATACCTTACGTGCTGATTGTCTAGCTAACATGACTGAATCTGATCAGAAATGGCAGGTATGGTGAAGTCTGATCAAACTCAATGCGCCGGAGCGGAAGAACACAACGCCGTGCCTTCTGGCGGGAAGGTCGGCCAAGTCAGCAAGACGGGAGCCTCGTGCCTAAGAACAAAGCGGCCGTTTCAGTAGGCGTAGGCCATGCCCGTGTTAACGATGCACCAGAAGTTTCGCATTGCTCCTACGGAGTAGCTGTTTAACTTTCGCGTCTATGAGAACGCCTTACCTTGAGCAAGCCTGTAAGTTAGGTCCACCTGGCGTGGGGCGCGCCCAATTAGTCATAATCTATCCTTCCAAATTTAGAAGTGGCTGAGCTTCGCGGGGCGGTGCCAGACGCGAAGAATGCCAACTGCTCCTTCATCCACTTCATTCTGGGTCCACAGAGCCACAGCAGGCTGACGGCAAAATGCGCCCCCATGCGACCTGTATATTAGAACGGTCAGATCGGTCGATGTCGTCATGGCCGTGTCCATGGAGTCTTCAATTCTGACAGTATGCCGTCTCCAATCTCAGCGTCAACCGTTTTGTCCACATCTTCACCCACGTCTATTCCCATTCCTGCGTCACCAACGGCGTCTGGTCTCGCGTCAGCCGTCTCTTCCTCCTCCTCCTCTGCCCCTGCCATCGCCATCGCCGCCGCCGTCCTCTTCAGCCTCTTGACTGCCGGCCACGTTGCCCTCGCCATCCGCCTAAGCTTCTCCCCCGCCGCCATCGTCATCTCCGCTGCCCTTGCCGAGACGCTCGCGTATGCCCTGTACGCTCACGGGCTGCATCATGTCGGCGTCGCCACCGCCTACACGGTCCTGTCCGCTCTAGCGCCTCTGGGTCTTGTTGCGTTTGCCCACGTGGCGCTATCACGCGCAGTGCAGCTCTTGACCGAAACTGGGCGCCTTGCTCTTGTCCCGGCTGTCGGCCTCGGCCGCTGGCTGTTCGGCGCCGATGTGCTCACGTTTATCCTGCTGGCCACTGGCAGCGTGCTGGCATCTCCTGAAGCCAGTGTGCGACTCCAGCCGACCGGCCGGCACGTCTACCTGACTGCGTTGGCGTGCCAGCAGGCTGTCATTATAGTCTCTCTGTGTCTGGTGGTGGCTTTTCAGAGCTCGATGCGGGTGTGCGTGGCCAGCGATCAGCCTGGTTTGCTCCAACGACTCGTCCGCCCCGGCTGGCAAAACATTGTGTACACGCTCTATGTCGTGTTGGTGCTGATATCGGTATGTCTTTTGTCTTCTTTTCGTGCCCGACCCTCGTTGAAACACATCTAACCGCCAGATCCGGGTCGTTTACCGTATCGCTGAGTTCGCCGCCAGCCGGCCGTTTTCCGATGTCGCCGATTACGTGCTGGACGCGCTGCCGATGCTGCTGTGTATCATGGTGCTCGCCTTTAGCCACCCGGGGCGTACGCTGTGTGCTTCATCCGCGAGTCGGTGGCCAGAAAAGGCCGACTATCCGGCTGACTCGGACGAAGAAGCCTGCCTCGGTGACCCGGACCTGCCACCGTATGAGGCTTTCCAGCAGGAGTACGTCCGACAAACATCGCGACAAGGCCACTATTCATAGATGATATTTATGGAATTCTTACGCAGTTATGGAAATGAATGGGTTTGCAAAAGTGGCCGAAATGGCCAAAGCGTGTTGTCACAACGTTCGGTATCGGCGGCAATAACGCATGCCGTTTTACAGAAGCCGCCACCGTGTCGCCCCACCCATCAGACGACCCGAATCTTCCAATCTTGCTCGCATTGCTCCCAGCTCAGTTTGGAGGCCACAATCCCTTTCGTCACATGCGGGGTCCAAGTGTTATTTAGTGTCGACTGTGAGTGGTCAGGGCTGTCGCAGACGGGAAATGTGTGAAGGCGCCATGGGATTTGGTTGGTGGAACCGAAATTGCACTTACTCTGTTTCCTTCCTCTTCGGTCCTTCTTTGCCATTGCATCGCATCGTTCGCCATGTCTCTGTTTAGGCGCCTTTTGTGCTGGGGGGTTTCTTTGGTGTCGGCAATTTTCCTGCTTTCTTCATATTCTGTTCTTTGCACGTCTTTTTCCCCTTTTTTCCCACTTACCACATTCACTTTCTGCACATGCTCCCTCGCCAACATGCATCTCTCTCTCCGCCCAATCTACCTGTTGAGCTCGCTCTTTTCCGCCTCTAGTGCCACATCGCTCGACAGCTGGCTGGCGACCGAGGCTAGCGTTGCCGTCAGCAGCATCCTGTCCAATATCGGCACCACAGGCGCGTATGCCGCGGGCGCGGCGAGCGGCGTCGTCATTGCGAGCCCGAGCCAGGACGATCCAAACTGTGGGTCCACCGACGGCCGGCGACTTTTGGGCTTACCCGCTGACTAAAAAGACTACTACACTTGGACGCGGGACGCCGCCCTCGTGATGACGACGCTTGTCGAGGTCTTTCGACAGGGCGACACCAGCGTGCTGGGCACATTAGAGGACTACGTCAATGCCCAGGCGCTTCTGCAGACAGTGTCGAACCCGTCGGGGGATCTCACGGACGGCAGTGGCTTGGGCGAGCCAAAGTTCCAGGTCAATGAGACGGCCTTTACGGGCAGCTGGGGACGACCACAGCGAGACGGACCGGCTTTGCGGGCGACGGCGCTGATTTCGTTTGGAAACTGGCTGCTGGTGGGTTCTTTGCGTCTGGTGTGCCTTCCTGCCGCTCGTCACTGACCGACAGGACAACTCCTATGGCTCGTATGCGGTCGATACCATCTGGCCGATTGTGCGCAACGACTTGGCATATGTGGCGCAGTATTGGAATGAGACGGGCTTCGGTGGGTGGACGGTTGGCGGCCGCGAGGGCCATGCGGACTATGCGGACTACACTGACCTCATCGACAGACCTTTGGGAGGAGATCGACGGCTCATCTTTTTTTACCGTCTCGGCCCAGCACCGAGCACTCGTCGAGGGCAGCACGTTTGCCAACCGGACTGGATCGACGTGCGCCGCCTGTGATTCCGTGGCGCCCCAGGTGCTTTGCTACCTGCAGTCTTTTTGGACGGGTGAGCAGGTGCACGCCAACGTCGGCTCCAGTCGATCGGGCACCGACGCCAACACGCTGCTCAGTGTGATCCACACTTTCGACCCAGCTGCTGGCTGCGACGACAGCACTATGCAGCCGTGCTCAGCACGGGCGCTGGCCAACCACAAGGTGTACGTGGATGCATTCCGCGATTTGTATTCGTTGAACAGTGGCCTCGCTGCCGGCGTGGCCGTCGCTACCGGCCGCTACCCAGAAGACACGTACTACGACGGCAACCCCTGGTTTTTGACCACGCTTGCCGCCGCGGAGCAGCTCTACGATGCGTGCCTACAGTGGGCGGCTACTGGGAACCTCACGATCACGGAGACGTCGCTCGCGTTTTTCGTGGATCTCTATAACGAAACTGCTGTTGGGACGTACGGCGCGGACACCGATACCTATGCCGAGATCGTGGCTGCCGTGCTGGCGTACGCCGACGGCTTCGTCAGTATCGTCCAGACGCACGCGCAGTCGAACGGGTCGCTGTCGGAGCAGTTCGACAAGACGACTGGCTACGAGCTGTCGGCACGTGACCTCACATGGTCCTACGCGGCACTGCTGACAGCCAACCTGCGCCGCAACGGCGTAGTGCCACCATCCTGGGGCGAGACGGCCGCGTCGAGCGTGCCGGCCGTGTGCACGGCGACGTCAGTGTCGGGGACCTACAGCGCAGCGCCGACAGCATCATGGTCGCTGACTGCGAGCTCCACGGGGGCCTATGCGTCTACGACAGAGACCGCTCCTGCGGCGACAGTTACTTGCGCCGCCTCTGTCACGTTTGATGAGATTGCCACAACCACCTACGGCGAAAGTGTCTTCTTGTCGGGCTCCATCACTGCGCTAGGTAGTTGGGACACTGACGCAGCCGTGGCACTCTCAGCGGACAACTACACATTGTCGGATAATCTCTGGTTCGTGACGGTCAGTCTGCCAGCAGACAGCGTATTCGAGTACAAGTTTTTCAAGAAAGAGAGTGACGGCAGCATCGCGTGGGAGAGCGACCCAAACCGGAGTTACACAGTGAGTGGGTGCAGCGAGGTGGTGAGCACTACGTGGCGATAGCAGGTGCGGAGTGAAGACAGGATCCTCGTTGTGTAGCTGGAACAGAAAGAGAACGATGGAGAACGATGGAGAACGATGGACAAAAAAAGAGCAGAGGAACAGAGACAAAAAATTGGACTTGCAGGGAATCGAACCCTGGACCACTCCCATGCTAAGGGAGTATTATACCACTAAACCACAAGCCCATTTCATTGTTTGAAAGCCTGGCTAGTTTAGTACAAGTGGACATTGGCTTAGGTGGCGCTCGCATTACAGAAGTCTGGATTAACGTGGACAAGCACGATTAAAGTTGGGTGCTGGTCAAGGGAGAGGAGCCAGCGACCCGAGGGAAATTGCAAGAAGACGCAGTGGGGTGGACAGTGGGAAGGACGGTGGGACGGACGGTGGTGCAATCAGTGCACGGAGGACTAGGGAACGACAGCGACTGGATGGGGAACGCGTGGCAGTTGGTTTGCGGGCATTTGTGTATTTTATGTAGGAGCTTCTGGTAGTGTACGTGTATTCATGAGGGGAAAGTCACAAGTGAGAGTTATTTACTGAATCTGGCAGCCCATCCACCATAGAGAATCATACTTTGTGAGAGATGGAGCTCGGCGGATGATTTCCACCAACCTCCAAACAATCTTCGTCCCGTGTCATACAGACGGACTCTGTTTCGGCGAGGGGCCTCTCAAAAACACACTGCTCACGACGGAACACACACCGTAGACAGCGGGCAGCCACAGGCCAAGACCAAGCGCACGGCCGTAGGCGTCTCGAAGAGTCGCCGCCAACTCCGGGTCCAGGGCGCTGAGAAAGTCAAGGCTGTGGCGGATCTGGTCGGCGAGATGGCCGCCGTCGGGAACGCTGCTCAAAATATCGACGAGGCGGCGCTGGATGAGGGCGGATGAAAGGGAGACGGCTGTGATGGAACCGAGCACGCGAAAAAGGTAGCATGACGAGACGGCAACGGCCTGTTCGGGGCCAGAGGCGGAAGAGACTAGCAGCAGGTGAGCGGGATGAGTAGAAGCAGAAGCAGGTGAGCGGGTGAGTAGAAGCAGCAAGGAGAACATACCCAAGTTGACCAATGTTGCTACGATGCCGATGCCGTTTCCAAGACAGGCGATGGAGTTGCCGAAGATGAGCACGCTCAATGCATCTGGATGGTGGGCTCCGACGGCGAGGGCGATGTTGCCGACAGCGACGAGGCCGTAGCCGATGACAGTCAGGGGGTAGAGCGGTGTGGCTCGTTTGAGAAGGATGCCGGCGATGAGAGTGCCCGAGACCTCGGCAGCTGTGCCCGGCAGCAGCAAGACAGACGCGTGGAAGGGAGAGGCACCGCGGGCGACCTGGTAGAACAGCGCCAGAGTGTAGGCATGCGAGACATTGGCGCCAAAGGCAAAGAGGCTGGCGGCGTAGATGGGCAGCCGGGACCGCCGGGCGACCCAGGCGGGGGGGATAAAGGGGGAGACGGCGGACTGCTCGATGCGGAAGAAGAGCAAGGCGAGGGGCAAGACGGCCAAGAGGGGGGCCAGCGCGTACACGCTCGTCCAGCTGACGGCACTCCCGCGGTCCAGGCCGACGAGCAGGGCGACGAGTGTGGCGGCAAGGGAGGCAGCACCGGCAAAGTCGAGGGGCTCGCGGGCGGCCGCGGCGACGCGCTGGTGCCGTGGCAGCACGCACCAGACGCCGGCAAAAGCCACGACGCTGAGCGGCACCTGGACAAGAAAGGATCCGCGCCAGCCCCAGGCGGAGTCGGCAAAGAAGCCGCCGAGGGGACCGCCGAGGCCGGCGCCGGTGGCAAAGACGAGGTTGAGGACGCCCTGCCAGAGGCCGCGGTCGGGCAGCGGCACGACATCGCTCAGCAGCAGTGTGACGAGCGTGGTCATGCCGGCGCCGCCGGCGCCCTGGACGAGGCGGGCGGCGGCGAGCTGCCAGATGGAGGCCGAGAGGCCGCAGAGCAGCGAGCCCAGGCCGAAGGCGGCATAGCTGGCGAGCAGACAGGCGCGCACGCCGAGGCGGGCACTCAGGCGGCCGCACAGCGGCTGCACGGTGCTCAGGGCGAGGTAGTAGGCCAGCGCGATCCAGCCGGTCTCGCCGAGGGCGTCGAGGTCGCTGCCGATGCGGCCGTACGAGGCGATGACGATGGTGTAGTCGGAGGCGGAGAGGAAGATCTGGAGCACGTCAGCATGTCGGCCGGGGGATGCAGCCAGGAGCCACCACGAACCCCAACACCTGTCGCCAGCATCACGGCCCCCGGCCGGGGCGGGGCCGGACTCGGAGGCGCCGGGCTGGCTTGGTGGTCGGACAGGTCGTCGTGGTAGTCCTCGCCCTCGTCTGTCCGGATCAGAGTCGCCTGTTCCAGCTCCATCTTGGCGGGCTTTTTCAGTCCGGGCTGCTTCTGGCACTTGCGTCACGACCCGGCCAAGTTCTGCTTCTGCTTCCCGGCGGAGAGCGCCGGGAAGCAGAGCTTGGCCGTCGGAAGGCCCGACAGTTTGAAAAGTCACGTGATATCCCGTGTTATAGCCGGGACCGTCCTAGTTTGTGCATGGCTCCATCTACCGATCTGCCGTCTTCGGCGTACATGCCTCCATCCTACTCGTAATGCCACTTGCCCTCTAGCGGCTGTGCGCGCACGCCCGACCGCTTCCGCATCCGGGCAATGGCGGCACGCGCGTCGGCCTTGACCTGTTCCTCGTCGAGCGTGGTGAGGCGGCCGTTGTCGACGAGCACGTGACCGTCGACGACCACAGTGCGAACATCGGCCCCGCCGAGACTGTGCACAACGAGCGTCGACACGGGCAGGCCGCCGGCGGCGAGGCTGGCGGCGTCGTAGGGGGCGGCGTGCAGGCCGGAGGGGTCGAGCACGACAAAGTCTGCGCGCTTGCCGACCTCGAGGCTGCCAATGTCGGCGTCGAGGCCCAGCGCACGGGCGGCATTGATGGTGGCCATTTCGAGGACGGTCTCGGCCGAGAGGAGGGAGGCGTCTTGGTGGCGGCCCTTGTGCAGCAGGCCGGCGAGGTGCATGTCGCGCAGCAGGTCGTGGCCGTTGTTGCACGGCGCGCCGTCGGTGCCGAGGCAGACGTTGACGCCGGCCTGGAGGAGGTCGGGAATCGGCGCAATCCCGTCGGCCAACTTGGCGTTGCTGGTCGGATTGTGGGCGACCGAGGTGCCGGTGGCCGCGAGCAGGGCGGCGTCGGCGGCGTCGAGGTGGACCATGTGGCCGAGGACGACATGGGCACCGGTGGCGCCGACGTTGCGACAGAACTCGGCCGGCGACGCGTGGTAGTGCTGGCGGATCATGTCGCGGTCGGCCGCCGCTTCGGCACAGTGCAGAGTGTAGCGCATACCGTGCTCGGCGGCCGCGCGGCCGACCGCGGCGAAGCCGGCCTCGTCCTGGCCGCGCGGCGTCTCGCCGGCGAGCCACACGCGCAGACGGCCGTCGTACGAGGCATCGTGCTGGTGGAACGCCGCCACGGCCGCCTCGACCGTCATGTGCTCGGCAAAGCCGTCGCGGTCGTCTGGGATGCCGGCCGAGGGGTCGCTCCGCGCGACCTTGACCAGCTTGCCGAGACAACCGCGGATGCCCGACTCGCCCACGGCCGCCGCAACCTCGTCAAACGACACGCCGCCTCCGCTCGCATCGTCCGCCCCCCCCCCTCCTCCCGTCTCTCCCTTGCCCGTCGGCAGCATCGGCTCCAGAAAGCACGTCGTCCCCGTCTGCAACATCTCTGCCACGGCCAGCCGCGCCGCCGCCGCTCCGTCGCCCGGCCCCAGCGCCACCTCCAGCGGCCAGATCGCACACGACGCCCACGCGTGTAGCCCCAGGCCCTCGGCCAGACCGCGCATCACCGACTGCAGCAGGTGCACGTGTCCGTTGATCAGGCCCGGGATCACGATGCGTCCGGCCAGATCAACCTGCTCGGCGTCGGCTGCGGCCTTGAGCAGGTCCATCTCCTCCCGCTTTCCCACGGCCGCAATCCGCCCGGCCGTCACCAAAAGTGCGCCATCGATCAGAATCCGCCGGCTGGCGTCCACCGTCACGATCGTGCCGTTGTAGTACAGCTGCGAGGATCTCATGGCGTCGATGTGGCTCTCACCTGGCCCGCACTTGGTCGGGAATTGTAGGTACGATACTCGGTACATTCCACAATGGACATGCGGCATCGCTGTCGGACGACCCGAAGTAGAGCTACCAAAAGGTTCAGTCACGTGACTCTGCTGGCCTCCTCTCGCTACTGCGACGGACGGTTCCGGCGCACTTACAGCGCACTTACAGCGCACGTACAGCGCACTTGCAGCGCCTGCGCCCCGCCGCCCCTCTGTACCCTCGTACTCTACATGCCCGATAAGCTGGCTCCACGAAACGGCCCGGCCGCGGCTAGAGTCGATTGTCGATTTTCTTTTCTGCGACTTCGCGTCTGCTCGTCTAGTCGTCTTCTCGTCTGCTCGTCTTTCCGTCTCTGCTCGTTCTCGATCGTCTCCTTCCCGCCGCACACCTCCTTTTCGCCGATTCTCACCAACCCCTCACCATGGAGCGCCAACTCATCTCGGACGCCCCCGGGCTGCCGCACGTGACCATCTTCACCACCGGCGGCACCATCGCCTCCAGTGCCGGCGCCTCCACCAACCTGACCGGCTACACGCCTCAGATGGGCGCGAGCGCCCTCGTCGATGCCGTCCCTGAGCTCAAGAGCGTCGCCACCCTCTGGGGCGTCGACCTGTGCTGTGTCCTCAGCAAGGACCTCTCGGCTGCCCAGGCGGCGGCGGCTTCGCGCGCCATTGCCGAGGAGCTGGCACGTCCCGAAGTCGCCGGCGTGGTTCTGACCCACGGCACCGACACGCTCGAAGAGACCGCCTTTCTGCTCGACTGCACCATGGCCTCGCCAAAACCCGTCGTCGTGGTCGGCGCCATGCGGCCGGCCTCGGCTCTCAGCGCCGACGGACCCATGAACATGCTGCAGGCCGTGGTTGTGGCCGCGTCGCCCGCCGCCGTCGGCCGGGGGACCATGATTGTTGGCAACGAGTAGGTCATCTTTTCTTTCTTTCTTTCTTTCTTTCCCTCGCTTTGTCTCACGCTTTAGCCGCATCGGTTCCGCCTGGTACACCGACAAGAGCCACGCCAACGCCCCCGACAGCTTCCGCGCCGTCGAGCAGGGCAGCATCGGTGTTGTCCTTGGTGCCCGTCCTCTCTTTTACTACTCTCCCGCCACCCCCACCGGCAAGATCCTCTTCCCCCCGCCCGACTCCCTGCCCCAGGTCGATATTTTGTACAGCCACCAGGACGCCAACCCTGCCCTCATCACCGCCGCCATCGCCTCCGGCGCCCGCGGCCTCGTCTTTAGCAATGTCGGCAACGGTAGCTGGCATCATGCCGCCTACACCGCTGCTCAGAAGCTTGCCGCCGAGGGCCTGCCCATGGTCTGCAGTCGGCGGCCGGCCAGCGGCTTTGCCATGCCCCTCGACGCCGATCCGTGGGCCATTCCGAGTGGCGGCCTGTCGCCACAAAAGGCACGCATCCTGCTGCAGCTATGTTTGCACAGCGGCAAGACGGTGGCGGAGACGCGCGCCGTCTTTATGGCGACGATGGGGTACGAGTGACCACGTGCAGAAAGATGTACGTACATGCGCATAGATAGGCAGACGGAGATAGACTAGAATAGACTAGACTGAGGCGGCCAACCAGATAGCTGTCCGCGGCACTCTACTCTGCAGACAGACGAAAAAGAATCAAAAGAATCAAAACAGGCGACGCCAGAACGGAACAAATGGACCTACCCTCGGTCACCGGCACGGCCACGCGCCCCATCCGCATCCTGCTCATCAACCCCAACGCCACCGCCTCCATGACGGACGCCTGTCTGCGCAGCGTCCAGGCCACCCTGCCGCCGCACGTGACCGTCTATGGCTTTACCGGCCCGGCCACGGGGCCGACGGCCGTCGAGGGCCGAGTGGACGCCGCCATTTCGGCAGTCGAGTGTTTCCGGGCCCTCCAGACACTGCTGTCCAGTGCCGCGGCCCCTCCCCACGCCTTCCTCGTCGCCTGCTTCTCGGCCCACCCCCTCATTGCCATGCTGCGGGAAGAGTTCGCGCTGCCCTGCATCGGCATCATGGAGGCCGCCCTCTACGCCGCCCGCATGTGCGGCGACCGCGTCGGCATCGTCACCACGAGCGAGCGCAGCAGCGCCCTGCACAGCCGCTCCATCCTGAGCGACTACGCCTTTCGCGACCAACGTCTCGGCCGGCTGCGAGACTGGTCACGTGAGCGTCCTCGAGCTCGAGTCCAAGCCGCGCGACGTCGTCTACGCCGCCATCCAGGCCGCCGCCCGCCGGCTCGTCGACGAAAAGGGCGCCGACTGCGTCTGTCTGGGCTGCGCCGGCATGACCGGCATGCGCCAGGCCTGCGTCGACGCCGTCGGCACCGTCGACGCCGATATCGGAGGCCCCCGCGCCATGGTCATTGACGGCGTCGCCATGGGCGTCCACTTTCTCGCCGCGCTCGTCGCCGAAGACCTGGGCACCGCCAAGGGCGGCGCGTACCGGAGTGCCGCCGCCGGCCGGCTCCGGAGGGGCCAGGCTCATGTCTAGGCGGTCCGGGGCACACGATGCAGCAACAGTGCGGGGTGTTATTCGCACTGTGACCGGGTCGGCTCGCGACTGTGCACGACTTCGTGCCGATAAGTTCGGTTCGGCTAATACGAGTACTCCGTATCAGTCGACCCAGCACCAGTGTGAATACGCGCGCGCACCGTTTTATCGGCCAAGACGGCCAACGTATCTAGCATGTCTATCGTGCCTTGTCTGTTTCGTTCCGTGGATTTTGTCCCGTGTGTTTTGTCCTTTTCGTCCCGTGTTTCTTCTGTCCTTCTCTCGCATACCTCTCTCATCCTGTCCTTTCCGTCCTTTTTCAACATGTCCAGAATTCTCACCGTTGCCGCCGCCCAGCTGGGTCCGATCCAGCTATCTACTCCCCGCCAAGTCGTCCTCAGCCGCATGCTCGCCCTCCTTGACCAGGCTGCCACCGCCAAGGTCCGCCTCGTTCTGTTTCCCGAGCTCGCCCTGACAACCTTTTTCCCACGCCACATCCTCTCGCCCGACGCTGTCGCGCCTTTCTTTGAATCTTTGTCTGCCGCCAACCCTGACGCCCTGCGTCGTCATAACCCGCACATCACGCCACTGCTGGACCGCGCCCAAATCCTGCAGATGGACGTTTCCTTTGGCTTTGCCGAGCGCTGGACCGCCGCCGACGGATCCGTCGCCCATTACAACACGCTGTGCTACTACGCGGCCGCCACCGACTCTGTCATCAGCAAGTACCGCAAGGTGCACCTGCCTGGCACGGCACTGCCAACCGGCGGCCCGCAGGAGCAGCTCGAGAAGATGTACTTTTCGCCAGGCGATCTCGGCTTTGAGGCTTTTCGTGTGCCGGGCCTGGTCGAGGGGGCCGTCAAGGCCTCGGAGGCCTCTGCCGTCGATCCCAGCTCTCTCCAAGGGCGCGGCGACCCCATCGTCGGCATGCTCATCTGCAATGACCGCCGCTGGCCCGAGGCGTGGCGCTGCTACGGCCTCCAGGGCGTCGAACTCGTCCTCGAAGGCTACAACACCTGTGCCTACTATCCCAGTCGCCCGGCTTCCCCCGCCACCCAGGAGGCCCTTGCCGTCTTCCATCACCGCCTCAGCTGCCAAGCCGGTAGCTACCAGAATGCCTGCTTCAGCGTGCACGCTGCCAAAGCCGGCAACGAAGACGGCGGGCTTTTGATTGCCAGCTCGTTGATTGTCGGCCCTGGTGGCGAGATCATCGCCGAGAGCACCACGACTGACGACGAGCTCATCACGGCCACCATTGACCTGGCCGCCTGTCGTGTCCAAAAGGAGGGTGTCTTTGCGTTTGGTAAACACCGCCGGACGGAGCACTACGGCCGCTTGATCGAGCAGGTGGGAGTCAAGGAGCCCGCATTTTTGGAGTAGGGGACGAAGGAAGATCAGTACTCGAAAAAGCGTTCTTTTTTTTTCTTTTTTTTCGTTTCTCGTTCTTTCCCTGCTTCGCTCGTTTCTCTTCTTACCCTTATGCCTCTCCAATCTGCCATTCCCGGAACAGGGCCTCGGTCCGGCGCAGGCTGACGCTCATCAGCCCCTTGTGTCCGCCGGCTCCTCTTTGTGCCAATCGCAGAGCCCATCGCCAGCGTCGGGTCAGCGTTTGCAGCTCTCCGTGCATCTCGTCGAGGTAGTGGGCGGCAACGGTGGCGTCCGATGTGGGTGAGTGGCTGACATTGGGGGCCGTGAGGATGAGGAGGTGCATCAGAAAGGTGGACGCGATGGCAAAGTTGTGTTTCGACCCTGGAAGCTGGTTAGCTGATGCCGATACAGGAAACAGAGCAGAGAACCGAAACAAGTGGAAAAGCAACAAAATTGAGCCGAAATACCAAATACGAAAATCAGTCAAAACAGAGCAAGAACACCCACAACTGTGCCAGAACCCATCCCAATCTGCCGCCGTGAGGCCCTCGATGAACCGCACCAGCTCACGCGCCGACACCAGCGCGCCCTTCATGATGGCCACCGCGCCGTCGGCGTCCCAGAACGTCAGTGTCGTCGGCGTCCCCGATATCATCTGCGCTGCGGCCTCTCGCTGCGCTGCCATCGACGCCATAGCCAGCGGCCGCAACAGCGCCCGGAAGAGGGCCAGCTGCGCCACCACGTAGGCCAGCCGCAGCGTGCCGCCAGAAGACAGATGGCTGTCGCCGCCGCCGCCCCAGAGCTGCAGCACCGGCGGCAGCGCCTGGTGCCACTGCTTGAGGCGCGCAAAGAGGTGACGGGACGCATCCAGCGCCGCCTGCAGGTCGCTACTGGTACGCTGGGCCGCTCTCACGGTGTAGAAAGCCGCATAAATATCACGCAGGATGCACGTCAGCCCCACCAGCCGGCAAAAGGGGTCCTGGTCCGCGCTCTCGAGGTCGTCCTGGCCCAGGTCCGCCACGTCCGCATCGTCGTCGACCACGTGGCTGTGCAGGCCCTGTCCAAACGCCGTCCAGGTCTCCGTCACCAAGGTTGCCCACCACAGCCGCGTGCGCAGCTTCGCCTCCCACGGCGCCACTGCTGCTGCTGCCCAGTCGCCCGTGCCCCGGTGCAGGCCCAGCACCTGTCCGTCGGCCACCAGAACCGCGCACCGCCGCCACTGTGCCGTGGCATCGCCAAACAGGTCCTCGCGGGCCGGCCGCTGCACCAGCAACAGCGTCGTCTGCACTGTCGCCAGGCCCGCCTCGTGCCGTTCGAGCTGCAGAGCCTCCTCCGCAATGGCATAGAGCGCCGCCGCCGTCGGCAGGATGTTGCCCAGCACGCACAGCGCGTCGTCGTAGATCGCAAACGGCACGGCCGTCGCGCTGACGGCCGCCAGCAGCGACAGCGCCACGCCATCCACCGCCGCGTCCGAGTCGGGCACCTGCTCTTTGCTCAGCACCGGGAACGACGGGCTGACAAAGCGCTGGAAGAGCCGCATCAACTCGCGGGCCAGGCCATTCGACACGAGGCCCGTGAACTGCTGCCGCAGCTGCTGCAGCTGCCGCCGTCGCTCCGCCTCCATCTCCGTCTCGGCACCGCCGACGGGCGCTGTAGCCACGGCAAACACGACCGGTGGTTGAAACGCGGCCACGCCTGCTTCCAGGGGCTGTGTGTATTGGTATGTGACCCCCGTAAAGGGCGAGGACGACTGCAACGTCTCGTCGAGCCGTCGTCGCGCGATCAGGTATGTGTCCAGCTCGCCGGCCAGCCCGACAAAGCGGTACGGCCGCCCAGTGATCTCCAAGCTGGTGTGGGCCTGTATTGGCGAGGTCTCGTCGCGTTCCGCAAAGCTGCTGCTCGCCTGTTCGCATCCTTCTTCCTCGTCTGCCGTCGCCTCGCTCCCGAGTCCGTTCTCTTCCATGGGCGACGCCTCAGCTCGGTGGTCAACATGGCCGTGTACGATCACCTCCGTCGCCGGCTCCGTCGCGACGGCCGACCCTGCGGCCACGATCGTGTCATCGGTCAGAGTCCGTTCTCCCGGATAGTCGCCCTGTCGTCGCCGACTCCCCGGCCCTCGCACAAACGTGCACTGCTGTCCCTTGGCTCGGCAGAGGTCGCATGGCGGCTGCGTCACGATCACGCAGGCCGCCTTCCGCGACCGGCACAGGTCGCATGGCCGATTCCGTCGTGACTTGTAAGGTCGGGCGCCTCGGCTTTGCATCGAGTTGCGGGCCGGAGGCCACACTCCGGGGAAGACGTACGGCAGAAGGGTAAAAAAAAGGGGAAAACCGAAAAACAGCCAATCCGCGCTAACCCCCGTCACCACATCTAGTGGAATGATAAGAAAAGGCGAGAAGCGCGATTCGCCTCGAGACGAATAGTGGCGGTATGGATGGTGGGGAGAAGAAGACAAAAGGGAAACGAACCCGTTAGGAGATAAGGACACGGAAAAAAGACCGTCTGGGGTGCGAAAAGTGGAGCCGCGAGGGGACGTGGGCACGGCCAGAGCAAGAGCCAGGGCACGCTGGGAAGGAACAGAGGGCCAAAAAGGGGGGTCCGTCAGACGACGTGGGACGACGCCGTTTCCGTCTCGTGTCTTCCGGACTGCATTGACACACTCGCAAGCTTACGGTCCCTTTCTCGGCCGGCGATCGCCCGTCTGCACGCTTTCCAAGGCAGACACCATGTCCAATCAGAATGCGCGCATTGTCCGGCGCCGCGGCAAGCCGGCGCGACACAGTCACAGATCGACGAGCGAACCTCTTCCACCTTTGCAAAAGTGGGGGATAAGACCCGGCCAATAGGCAATCGGTCATGCAGCAATCGTCATTCCAATCCGCCGTCGACCAATCCGGCCCTATCGAGGACCAGCTGAGCTACGGGTGGGGATATAAAGGTTGGGGGCCTTCAACATTGAGGCTGTCGACATCGACTCGCGACTAGGCTTTTGGGTGTCGATAATCGTCCACTTTGGGATTTCTCTTTTCTCCTTGTCTGTCCCTTGTCTCTTCTGTATACACTCGTCCCTCCTCCGTGCACCATGGAGCTCATCTACTACGCCATCCTGGCCGGCCTGGTGCTGCCGGCATGGTTCATCTCCTACTGGATCGTGCCGTATTTCACGACCTACCGCCACCTCAAGCACATTCCTGGCCCGTTTGTGGCCAAATTCAGCAACATCTGGCTGGCGCTGGGCGCGCGGCAGGGCCAAAAGTATGCCTGGGTCGACTATGCCCACCGCAAGTACGGCAAGGTCGTCCGGGTCGGCTTCAACCACGTCTCCATTGCCACGCCCGAGGGTCTTCGGACGGTGTATGCCCACGGCAACGGTTTCCTAAAGGAGTGAGTGTTGTCTACCCCGCCAGTGTGACGTTTGTGACGTTTGTGACGTTTGTGTCCGTTTCGATCGCCGCTGACGAATCAGCCATTTTTACAATGCCTTTGTCTCCGGCGTCCCCGGCGTCTTCAACGTCCGCAACCGTGCCGAACACGCCCGCAAGCGCAAGATCGTCGCCCACGCCTTCTCGCCCGGTGCCGTCCAGGACTTTGAGCCGCACATGACCAACAACCTCGAGCGCTGGGTGACCGAGCTGGACCGCATGGCCGCCCACCCCGACGGCGGCAACGGCTACGCCCGCGTCAACATGATGCCGTGGTGCACTTTTGTGGCCTTTGACATCATCGGCGACCTGGCCTTTGGCGCCCCCTTTGGCATGGTCGAGCGCGGCGCCGACGAGTGCGAGAGCGTGCTGCCCGGCCGCCCCACGACCTACGTGCCCGGTGCCGAGACGCTCAACCGTCGCGGTGAGGTCAGCTCGACCCTCGGCCTGATGCCCGCCCTGCGTCCCTTGGCCCGCTACCTGCCCGACCCCTTCTTCTCGCGCGGCCTCCAGTCCGTCGTCGACCTGCACGGCATTGCCGTCGCCGCCGTCGACAAGCGCCTGGGCGCCCAGGACGCCGAAAAGGCCGGCCTTGTTGCCCAGGGACGCCACGACATTCTTGAGATGCTCTGCCGCGCCAAGGACTCCGACGGCCTCCCCATCAAGCGCGACGAG
Organism: Leptographium galeiforme; assembly: GCA_004028395.1. NCBI lineage: Eukaryota > Fungi > Ascomycota > Sordariomycetes > Ophiostomatales > Ophiostomataceae > Leptographium > Leptographium galeiforme. The sequence continues at coordinate 30,253 of RQWE01000015.1, forward strand.
CTCATCTCCGAGGCCCTCACCCAGCTCATCGCAGGTTCCGACACCGTCTCCAACACCGCCTGTGCTGTCACCTACTGGATCCTCCACGGCGAGCGCGCCAAGCCCGGCTCCATCCTGCCGCGTCTGTACGCCGAGCTCGATGAGGCCATTCCCGCCGACGCCAGAGTTGCCACCCACGCCCAGGTCAAGAACCTCAAGTTCCTGCGTCAGTGCATTGACGAGGGCATGCGCCTGCACTCCACGTCCGCCCTCGGTCTGCCCCGCATCGTCACCGCGCCCGAGGGCATCACCTATGAGTCCGAGCACTTCCCCGTCGGCACGGTCCTGTCCGTGCCCTCCTTCTCCATCCACCACGACGCCGACATCTGGGGTGCCGACGTCGAGGAGTTCCGCCCGGACCGCTGGCTCGACCCTACGCCGCGCCAGCGCGTCGGCTTCAACCCCTTTTCCTTTGGGCCGCGCGCCTGCGTCGGCCAGAATGTCGCCCACATGGAGCTGGCTCTCATTATCGGTACCGCCTTCCGCCGCTATGACTTCCGCCTCGACCAGGCCGTGCTGCTATCGCACGAGGGCTTCAGCAAGAAGCCGGTCGAGTGCTGGGTAGGGTTGCGCCGTCGGTGAGCGGATGCTCAGAGGACGTTTTCATATGAACGATATGCTCTACATCCTATGCATGCCCTTTTACGGAACCGCAAGGGCGGGAAGCAGAAAACTGGAAGAGAGAAATCTCGAATGGAATCTCAGGAAGGCGATGCGACGTTCTGCATTCACGATTGTATGCTAAGCAGCCGATCCGTTTCCGGGCTCTGCTATTCATGATTGCAGGGACAGGATCGCAGAAAAAACAACAGGCTGCTGTGAAAGTCAGCCCGATTGTAAATAGCACCCGACTCAAATCGGTTGGTAATTGTAGCTGGCAGTCAGGCACGAATAGGCCAGCACAGTTTCGAAAAACAAAATATGACGAATGAACACACTCCTTGAAGACCGTAAGCTGCCCACGTGTTACGTGAAAATAGCAAGTCCATTGTTGGCAGATTATAGACTATCTTCTTCCTAGCAAGACCAATGAGAATGGCGACTCTGAGAGCTGCCCCAGTATCATCAGTCAGTGAACAGTGTACCGAGTAGATGAACATCAAGTATCTCGCTATTTTCTGTAGAAAGCCAGGCAACTATCACCAATATTACCATTTAGATCAATGGATCATTCCAGTCGTTTTCGAAGATGTTCCCATGACGAGTCATTATTTTGTATCTCCGGCAGCGTTTTAAATCCCTGTATGCCGTAAGTCGATAGAGTCGTATTATGATTCCCGCTCATTTGTTGTTCTCCTTGCCCTCGTCTACGAGTACAAGCAGTAGAGCTGTGGGCGTGACCGTCGACACCGTCCCTAACAGCGCTAAATTTCCGCAGTGGCCAAGACTCAAAGCGGAGAGGTGGAGGTACTCGTAAGCGGAGAGAACGTGGACAGAATACGAGTAATACGACAGGAAGCGGAGGTGGAGACAATGCGGATCCATTCCCCGGCATGCTTTCAACTGTGCAGTGCTGATTGACAGGCCTGTTCGTGCCAATACTACATCCCACTCTACGAGAACTGTCGGACCACCTTTTCACGTGATCCGAGGGGGATAACAGATTTCCTCTCCCAGCTAGTGGGAGGGGCTGCTTCTAGAGAATACAAGATTCTTTTTCCCAGCACGTCTCCCAACTGCGTGCGTCAATTAAGAGCCTCATCTCTCAAATTCCCATCAATTTTCTTAAATTTTTCAAATTTTCATTAATTTCCCTCTAAAACAACAAAGAATCTAAAAATCCAAAATCCCTTACTTATTTTAAAGGCTTAAAGGCCGAAATCCATCCTTATTATAGCCCTAGAATCTAGTTCTATCAAAAAGTTGCACTCCATCAATGAGTAGACCTTGTGGCATACGCATATAACAACGGCTGCCCTAAATGCAAATGTCTAAATAAACATTAGGCCCATCGACCCCATCCCCTGGCTGCCGTACCCTGCTGCCAACGCGTTTAAACGGGCCTAGACAAGATATGAGAAGTAGCAAGACGGTAAAACAGAACTAAGGAAGTGGATCCTAGAGAACGTGTCCCCAAGCCTCTCCCTCCTGCTTTAAGAACTCTAAGCCGATGACCCGGCCGTGTATTTACACACCCTGGAGCAACGACTGTCTATCACACTGGAACGACTCAGAGCCGATGACAAGGTAAAATACGCCAGCGCTATGCGCAAGATGTCTAAGAAGCTAGAGAACTTTCTCGATTGGATTAAGAACTGGCAACTGGCTATGACATCTTACAGACTTAAGAATCTCCTAAAGGCTACCAATGCATTGGAATGGTGGCTGGAGCTCGCCGACAACATTAAAGATGTCTTGCCAAGCTGGCCTAATACCTTTCTTTCTGTAAATCGAGATAACTTTCTTTAGCAGACTATAACTTTCAAACAGGTCGCAAATAACCTATAACTCTAACACTAGTTCCTTCGCACTCTAATGTTCATCGCCGGATCTGCCCTTACAACAACTACTATAACACCGCTAGCAGCAACGCTAGCAGCAAACCCTTACAAAAACAAGAGAAAGGATAACACCCTCTGCATCGCATGCGAATTACTAAAGCACGATTTGTCTTTATGCTAGTACCTCTTTAAAGACAAACGCCTAAAGTGGTTCAAACCCGGTTAAAAGAAAATGCAATCCATTACAGAGAAACTGCAAGACAAAACATCCTCATTAGCAAAAGAATGTGCAAAGTTAAAAAAGCAAAAGGCGTCCCCCAAGATTTAGGATAACGCTAGCGATGTGTTTGCTAAAATTTAGGAGAATGGCGAAGAGAGTCCCTAGCTTAACATTATTTCCTTACCCTAAGACATTAATACACACCCTGTATTCATTACCATGGGCGCTATCTTCGAAACTGCTTTCTCTACATCTCTTCCTATAGCGTACAATACTACCCTCTATAATTTAGGCGCATCTTCCTATGTTTTTAACAACGCAAATCGCTTCTAAACACTGTTGTACTTTACAACAGGGAACAAATCTGTAATAACCGGGGCTAGGGACATCCCGTTGCAAGGGATTAGTATCGTTTTAGTTGCTACACAATTTGCTTTACAAACGTTTACACTGCGATTAACTAACGTGTTCCTGTGTACCTCCTTTCTATGCAACCTTGTATCCGCTAGCAAACTTGAGGACGATGGCATTCTCTAGGACATAGCTTCCTCTACCCTTATTAAAGACGGCCTTAAACTAGCACATCTTACAAAACAACATGGTCTTTATTTCCTAGAGGATCCTATAACAGCAACAAAGGACCCTTAAGACCTCTACACGTTTCTTACAGTAACAACTCGCAGAAAACAACGCGCAACTCTTAGACTCTGGTACTAGAGACTAGGTTATCTAAGTAACGATGTTTAACGCTATTTTCCTAATTAGGTAGAAGGTCTTAAACTCTTAAAATTCACCCTGGATAACAAAATCTACAGCACATGCGTCCTGTCTAAAGCTACTAAGCAGCCTCGACATAAACTCTAATATATGTTTAAAGAGCCTATAGACGCTATAGCTATTAACTTCTACGACTTCGAAAAATCTGCATTGTGGTCGTTAACAATGCTAATTACAGAAAGACCTTCTGGATTTACCTAGGACTATCTCCTTACTAACTGCACCGCTACTACAATTAACGCTGTTATTGCACAATTCCTTAACTACTCGAACGTCTAGTTTCGGAAGCTCCTAAAACGCCTTAAATGCGACCAAGAACTCGACAAGCAGAAACTAACTGTAAGAGCCTTCGTGGAATCCTAAGGAATCATTATAGAATCTTCTGCCCTAAACACACAAGCCTAAAATAGAGGAGCGGAGCGATACGGAGCAATTATTAAGACAAAGATGCGTGGACTGGCAATCGCCTCGAAACTACCTAACAACCTCTGGCTAAAGCTTATGCACACAGCCGTCTTCCTACACAATCGGACACCTAGGAAGGCATTGGCCTAGAAAACACCTTACGAAGTTTTGTACTATTACAAGCCAGATGTTTCTTTCTTAAGAACAATTGGCTGTGCAGCCTATGTTTTGACAACGGATGCACAACTAAAAAGAAGAAGATTGCACTAGCTAGAACTAAAGGCATGGATCGGCTATTATGTCAGCTACAACTCCTTAAACATCTACCGCATTTGGAATCTAGAAAACGGCACCGTGTCCATCTACCGAGACGTTGTATTCGATAAATCCTCTTTCCTTACGTCTTTAGAATCTCTTCCCTACGAACCGACCAAACTCCTAGTCACGTCGGCAGACAATCTTTAGCACTACTAACAAGTTATGCAGCCAGCATCATCCATTCCCCTTAGTCTAGATTCTGTCCCGCAACAGCGAGAAGATTAAGATTAGCAAGTTGCTAGCCTTAAGGTAGTAATTGCAAACCTCTCTATCTAACTCCCAGACTTACCCGTCCTTCCTCGTTAATCCTTCTGGTTCTAATACACTCCTACATAGACATACACATTTTTAGCGGCGACTCGAAAGCATATCCTAAAACGACAGCACATTGCAAGCAAGTCTCTTACACATAACATCTTTACAGCCGCACAACGATCGTTAACTTTAACGAGATCTAATCTACTATCCACACCCCGATCCGTGTAAGAAGCAAGACAAAGCTAGATGTCGGATGCATAGCAGGAAGCAATAGAACAACACCTTTTAGGACACGCATCTACTGGAACCTGGAACGAAGTCGACCTATCCGAGGCCATAGGAGAACCTGTCATCGACTGCAAATGGGTTTTTACCTATAAGTTTACCGAAGACGGATCCTTTATCAAATGCAAAGCCAGACTCGTAGCAAGAGGAGATTAGTGTCGCAACTTCACAAAGGAAACATATGCAGCTACCCTTGCACTACGGACTCTGCGATCCGTCCTTGTTTATGCCTAGCAAATGGACATGACTATAAGACAATACGATGTGGTTAATGCCTACGTTAATGCATCCCTTAACACCCCAGTGTATATAAAGCAACCGCCAGGATTTTAAACGGGTCTTATCTTAAAGCTTACTAAAGCCCTGTACGGTCTACCGCAGTCTAGGAACCTCTGGCAAAAGAAATTTAAAGAACGACTATCTTAGCAGGACCTTAGCCTACACAAACTCCCGCACGACGGATGTGTTTACGCAAAACTAGGAATCCTTCTCTTCTACTATATCGATAACTTTACCGTAGCGTCTATAAAGGAACAACAACCCAAAGCACAACGCATCGTTAATTCCATTAGCAACACCTTTGACATATCTAGAGGAGGACTCTTGCACTAGTATCTTAGCCTCGAAATTTCTCGCCAACTTAAAGGAATAACAATTTCCCAAACCTTCTACATAGAAAAACTAACTGTAAATGTTGCCGACATAAAACCGCCACCAACCCCGCTGCCTCCAGAAACGAAACTCGTTAAATATCTTAAGCAGGCACCGATGCCTATCGTTCGCGCATACTAAGCAAGAATCGGAGGCTGCCTATAGTGTTCTATAACAACAAGACTAGACATTGCATTTACTGTTTTACAATTAGCCGCATTTGCCTCTAATCCCTTACCAACCTACACTCAATTGCTACAAGGCCTCCTCTTATACCTAAGAACCACTAAACTCCTAGCCCTATTCCTTCTAAACCGTCTTAAGCTAGCTCTACAAGTGTATGCAGATGCTAGTTACGCTAACTCGATTAAAGACCGGAAAAGTTCATAAGGATTTGTAATTAAACTAAATAGATCTCTTATAGCTTAGAAGGCGAACAAGCAGGCCACTGTCTCTACTTCTATAACCGAAGCAAAACTGCTCGCACTCTCGCAAGGGGCAAAAGAGGGAATGTTTATACAAAGACTCCTTCGTAACATAGGCGCTTAACTACTAGATACGATTCCTATCCACTGCGACAACCAAGCTACGATTAACCTTATTAACAACCCTAAACTAAATCTTATTACAAAGCTTAAGCACGTCGATATCTAAAACTACTGGCTTCGAGAAGCAAGACAGGCTGGTTACATCACCGTTAACTATATCTTAACGCATGATTAAGAGGCGGACGGGTTTACTAAGGCTCTTTACGGGCCTGCACATTAAAATTTTCTAAGCCAAATCCCTATGGTCACCATTACTTTTACTAACAACAATCATCTTTAACCCGGTCTAACAACCACCGAACGACCGCCATAATAACCTCTGCCACCGAATCTAAGAAGCGAAAGCTGTCGCCCTCTAGTGCCTAACCACTGCGACCTAACTATAACGAGTGCTAGAAGCGCATTAATGAGACGTTCCCTATCTATTCCTAGAATAACCCTAACAAACTGATTGCCAAGGCGGCCCGCGACATCGTTAGGACTTATCTTATAGAAAACAAGTCTTTTACCTAGACCAAGTTTGGAAAGAAGTTCTAAGCAGCAGTTAAAGACGCCGTTTTCGCACGCTAAAAGAACCCTAATATCTAGCCTAAGTACACTCCCTCCTATGCTTAAGTGCTTGCCGCCAAAATCATTAGCACCGAATACGCTTACGAGAGCAACACCCTCGAACTTTTTAAGAAGAAACCTTATTTCCTATTTACACCCCTATCTACGGAACCTCTCCCGTCTTACTCTAAAGCTATCGCGTCGGGTTCCGGTTCTAACGACGGAACATTCTCGCCAGGTCTAATTACGTCTCTAACCTAAGGTCTAACTAATGCCCCTGATTCTTCTAACAACGAGTTTGCTTAAGGTCTAATCGCACCCGCTGCGGAAATGTTTGAAATGCTAAAGCACATTGCTCTTACGCAAAACACGCAAAACACGGACATAGTGCAAGCAATTAAAGCGCTTAGGAAAACACTTCAGCTTTGCTTCCAGCAAACGAACAACATTCTTTAGGCAGGTTTCGAAAAGATCACAACCTACATTAACACTCTTTCAGACACGATTCTAGTCAAAGTGAAGGAAGAAGATTTAAGCGTTATAGATGCGGACACAACGGACGAGGAGGACCCATACGCCCTTTAAAGCACGGAAGGAGAAACTGAGAAGGAGAGAGAAAAAAAAAAAAATGTCGGACCACCTTTTCACGTGATCCGAGGGGGATAACAGATTTCCTCTCCCAGCTAGTGGGAGGGGCTGCTTCTAGAGAATACAAGATTCTTTTTCCCAGCACGTCTCCCAACTGCGTGCGTCAAGAACATACTCAGAAGGCTAACATTTCACACAGTTCTACTTGTACCCGTACAAGCCCTTAACGTCGAGCACCTTCCTGTTGGAAAGCCCTCAGGTCGATAAATTGAATACTGTATTGCGTGCTGTTTAGTTGGAGAAGAGAGTTTTTTAGCCGGCCGAACAAAAAAAATACCCAGGTCATTTTCTCAATCCTGCGCTGCTGAAAATGGTCATGTTGTTTCACTGTGTGCACTTAATATGTCGGGGACCGCGAATGTATCTTACGTCCCCCACTTTTGCTGCGGAGGTGCAGACCAGATTAAATGGAAAGTGGGGTCATTTCCCACTTTCCAGATACAGTCAGGACTGTGGCTGTCGGCGGATAGCGATCATAAGTTGACAGTGTGCCTGGCGGCCGGGGAGATCCGAAGATGGCAGAGACGGTCGATTGTCAAGTATGTAAACACTCATGGTACCAACCAAGGGCCATCTTACGATATTCGAACAAAAAATGCGTATGCACCACAATTGCAACGACGGCGCAACTTTTGTTGGCATGCGGCTTATTAATATTACAGTACTCGTACCCGTGCGTACCAGTACCGCCCATGACGTAGAATACAGGGCATGGCCCCTGGCCATTTACGTAAAGTGATCGCAGCCCCGGGGAATATCCTCAATCCAGCACTCTTCAGCGTGGCGGTGCCTTGAAATTACGTACTGGCCCGCTCCAACAGGCCAGAACAAAGTGCAGCTGCGGTTGCCAAGGTCCGCCTGACGTCATGGCACTGTGCAAGTCAGCTTGGCGTGGCGATCGTGCACCAAAGCGGCTGGTAAAGGGCCACTAGAAAACTCTGCGGTGACTGCGCCGTAGACGTGCGCACTGTGTGCATACGGTGCGCATATAAGTCGTAGACGCAGCTGACTGAGTCTTGGTGACGGCGAAGAATGCTTGTTGGACAAACTCGTGGGATACAGTATTATCCCTTACGCTCCTTTTGACAATACGAACCTTCTTTTCAACAGTTTCTGCACCATGGACGGCCGACCGCGGCCCCCCTCGTCCGAGAAGCGGCCATCGCTGGAGCAGCTGGCCGCCGTCTCTTCGGTCGACAGCATTAAAACGGGCCAGCTGGAGCGACGACTGGGAAACCGGCAGATCCAGCTCATCGCCATTGGTGGCTCGATCGGCACAGCACTGTTCTTGAGCATAGGCGGCGGCCTGAACAAGGGCGGTCCTGGCAGTCTGTTTCTGGCCTATACGATCTACAGCCTTGTTCTCGGCCTGGTCAACAACTGTCTGGCTGAGATGACTGTGTACATGCCCGTCAGTGGTGGTTTTGTCCGTCTAGCTGGCCACTGGGCCGATGATGCTCTCGGCTTCATGGCCGGCTGGAACTTTTTTCTTTACGAGGCGCTGCTGATTCCCTTTGAAATCTCGGCGCTGTCGGTTGTTCTGACGTACTGGCGCGACGACATTCCAGTGGCAGCGGTGTGCGGGAGCGTAACGGGGGCCTATGTGTAAGTATATGCGACGTTGCCTTTATTAGCCAGTGTGCTAACATGGGCACCTAGCCTCTTGAATCTTTTCGCCGTCGAAGTCTACGGCGAGGCTGAGTTCTGGCTCTCTATCGGCAAGGTCTTCCTTATCATTATGCTCTACTGCTTCACGTTTGTCACAATGGTCGGCGGTAACCCGCAGCACGACGCCTACGGCTTCCGGTACTGGAAAAATCCCGGCGCCTTTGCCGAGCACCTCTCGACCGGGGCCACGGGCCGCTTCGAGGGCTTCCTGGCCGCGCTATGGTCGGCATCTTTCACAGTGGTCGGGCCCGAGTACATTTCCATGGTGGCAGCCGAGGCGCGACACCCGCGCACATATATTAAGAACGCCTTTCGGACAGTGTACTGGCGCTTTGGCGCGTTTTTCATTGTCGGCTCGCTGTGCTGTGGAATCGTCGTGGCCTACAACGACCCGGTCCTCGAGAGTGGTTCCGGCGCCGGCACGGCAGCGGCGTCTCCCTATGTGATTGCCATGTCGAACTTTGGCATCCGCGTGCTGCCGGACGTGGTCAACGCGCTGCTCTTCACCAGCATCTTCTCGGCCGGCAACACGTACTGCTACTGTGCGACGCGCAGCCTGTACGCCCTTGCGATCGAGGGCCGCGCGCCGCGTTTTCTCACGCGGACCTGGCGTGGCAACCCCCTTCTGTGCTTCGCGGTGGTGGCATGTTTCCCCCTGCTCTCGTTTCTGTCTGTCAGCAGCGGCTCGGGGACGGTGCTGACGTGGATGGTCAACCTGATCACGGCCGGCGGGATCCTCAACTATGTCGTCATCACGATCACGTATATCTGCTTCTATCGCGCCTGCCAGGCGCAGGGCATCGACCGCGCGCGGCTGCCGTATGTCGGCCGCTTCCAGCCGTACTGTGCCTACATTGGCCTCGGCTGGATGACGCTGGTGGTGACGTGCTACGGCTACTCGAGCTTCCGGCCGTGGAGCGTGCAGAACTTTTTCATATACTACACCATGGTGCTGCTAGCGCCCATCTTGTTTGTGGGCTGGAAGGTGGTCAAGCGGACGCGGTTCCGGCGACCCCACGAGGTCGATCTGGTGTGGGAGTCTGACGCTCTCCGGGCGTACGAGCTGAGCGAGACGGAGCCGCCGGTGGGACTGTGGGCAGAAATGAGATTGTGGAAGAGGTAGGAGGCACACTGCATCAGTCAGCAAACGTGAATGTATGCATGAATATCCTGCACGAAAAACTCAATTCCATGTTAAATGCCCAATCCCGACCCGCAAAAACGCCAACCCTTGTTGAAAGGCATGCTCATCTGACATAACTCCCATCCCCTATCGCCGGTTCACCCCGATCAGGCTCAGGAACTCGTTGCGCGTCTTGTCCCGCTTCTCAAAACAGCCCAGCACGCAGCTCGTAATCGTCGTGCTGCTCGTCTTCTCGACCCCGCGCATCACCATGCACAAGTGGCTCGATTCCATCACCACCGCCACCCCCTGGGGCTCCAGCACGTCAAAGATCGCCGTGGCCACCTCCCGCGTCAGGCGCTCTTGGATCTGCAACCGCCGCGCAAACATCTCCGCGATCCGCGGCAGTTTCGAGATGCCGATCACCGCGTTGTGTGGAATGTAGCCAATGTGCATCTTGCCCGTGAACGGTACCAGGTGGTGCTCACATACCGAGAAAATGTCAATGTCCTTGACAATCACCATCTCGTTGTGGCCCTCCTGGAAGATCGCCCCGTTTACAATGTCCCGCACGTTCTGCTGGTACCCTTGCGTGAAGAACAGCATTGCCTTGGCATACCGCTCCGGCGTCGCCAAAAGTCCCTCCCGCTCCGAGTCCTCCCCGACACACTCCAGCAACGTCCGCACGGCTCCTTTCATGCGCTCCAGCCGCTCTGCTTGAGCTGCCGCATTCTCATCCAGCCGCTCCCGCGTGCCTCGGCTCGGCCGGCTCAGCCCGTCAAAGTCTATCACGCTCGCCGTCCTCGGCACCAGGGCTGTCCCTCTCTTGGCCACCACCGGCCCCTCCTCCTCGTCGTCGGCCCGTCGCTTCGCGGGCTTGTCCCCCAGATCACGTGCCGGCTTGCTGATGCTCAGCCGTGCGTCCCGGTCCCGCTTCACCCCCCCGCTTGCCTGCGGCACCACTGCTGTCTCTCCATCGGTCGTAGTGTTGGGGCCCATCGCGTCTGTCGTTGGCCTGATTGTGCAAGTAGAAGTCTGGCAGGAGAAGCGAATTTTTTCCGAGTAGCGGCCAGGAGGAATAAAAGTCCGGCTAACAGTGACGGCGTGGGCCGTGTACAAGTACGAGTAGCGCTGAATATTCGCACTGTCTTTCTGGAGAACCCTGCTGGTGACGGTCCATCAGTGCTACACGTGGGGGCGATGAAATGGATTTAATTGGAGAGCCAAATTTATCACCACGATCGTCAAAGCGATGGGAATGGGCCTCTTTTTGATCGTGCTAGTGACGCCTACATGAAAGAGCTTTTGTTTGTCTATGGCTATGGTGTTGCTTTTCTGTTCCGTCCACCTGACCAAGTGGACGCCCGCAGCTTTGATTACGCAGCACTGTGTTATTTCAGGGCGGCCGACAGCGGAGACTTGGACAAGTTAAGACACCCACACCAGCCTCCGCAAGCACTGCTACTGATTACCCACCACTTTATTATTCAACCAAACAGATGTTATATTCAACCAAACAGACGTTATATTCAACCAAACAGACGTCATATTCAACCAAACAGATGCAGATTTTATAATTCGGTATCTACAGCTCCTACGCCGTAACTGCCCATGCGGCCACCAGACAGTCCAGGGCGGCACCCTGGGTAATCTCGTTGACGTTAGTCATGGGGCCGCTAAAGTCAGCGCCCGTGTTGCACTCCCAGGTGCCATCCACCTCGGTCACGTTGAGCGCATTGTTCCAGAGCGACTGTGCGTTGGTCGTCAGCCAGTCCTCCCAGTCGGGGTGCGGGTCAACCAGCTGCAGCATGCGCATGCCGCGGAAGAGCGGGCCCTTGAACATGTCGCCCTGGTCGTCGCAGCCGCCATCGCAGTCGGTGAGGACGCCGTCGTCGTTGGTAAAGGTCGAGCCGGACGTCGTGGTGGCATTGGCAATGTTACCGGCCAGCTCGAGGTAGGTGACATTGCCGGTGGCCCTGAACAGCTCGACGGCGCCGCCCAGGATCACACCCTGGTTGTACGAGTACTTGTCGCCCCCAGCCGTGCAAGTGGTGCCGTCCATGCCGTCGATCACGAGCCAGTCGTCGCCCACGAGCCCAGAGGCAAAGAACCAGTCCCACGTGGACGTGGCCGCATCGAGGTATGTCTGCTTGTCGGCCTCATCGACGCGGTTGGCCAGGCTCGCGGCCAGCGTGATGTACAGCTCATTGGCAATCGAGGCGACGTACGTCGCCTGCTTTTCCCAGTACATGCCACCGCAAGACGATTGGCCGCCCGAGATGTCGTTGTAGATGCTGATGGCCAGCTGGAGGTAGTCGGGGTTCTCGGTCAGGTCGTAGACGGTCAGCCAGGCATTGCCCCACCAGCCCTCGTCGTCGTAAAAGTCATTAATGAAGCCCGTGTAGCCGTCGAAGCTTGGCGCGTCGGTGTATGTCGTAGCGAATGTGCTAAAGTACGTCTCGTTGAGGTCCGAGTCGAGCGCGGAAATGTCGGCGAGTGAGGCCATGAGGATGGCCGACTCCCACCAGGAGCCGCCCCAGAGGCCGGCATGGTCGGTTTGGTAATAGCGCATCATTTGGTCGCTGGAGGTCAGTACGGCAGAACGGACAGTAGAGCGAAAAGGCACACTTACCAGGTGCAGACGGCGTTAACGTCGTAGCTGGCATCGTCGCCGCGGACGGCAGCAGCCGCGGCCAGCAGGAGAGAGGCGATATCCAAAAAACGGCCCATGGTGACTTGTATGATTTGGTAGACGAAGCTGGGAGTCGGACTTCAGCTCGACGACCTGTCTGGAAGAGCTGGCTATATACCCTGTGGCGGCATCCTCTTCTCAGTGCATCCTTCCGTCCCCGCCTTGTCCGGCCTCTCTCCGGATCCCCCTCGAATCAGCCGCTCCATGTACCATGTACTACTTGGGTGGGAAGCGGACTGTCGGGGCGCAGCAGCCAAATCCCTGCCCCATAGAACAGCCACCACCCGCCTACCGGCCTATCCCCCGTCCCCACGTGCTCCTAAGAAACACCGGAGAAGCCCAAACAACTTTGTTTGCCGCCTTGAACAAAGGTAGTTGCTGAAAGAAAACTATGGAGTAGAGATGAAACATCTCCACCCTTGTCGTCATGCTTTCCGAATTCCGCCCCATGCTTCTTTTAATAGCTGGCGCCCGCTGGATGGTAATGGGGCCGCAGGCGATCCTTCAATTTCAATGGCTGTCACAGCTAGGGGCTGATCCTCCGCGCCAACAGCGGTACTGAGGTAAACCATGAATGCCATAGCGTCTCGTCACAAGACTGGTCTTCTTCTAGACCGACTATTTTCCTGTTGGACAGACTCTCCTCTTCTGGGACCGAAGAAAGGCAAAACACCGAGCGTTCCTGTGTCCTTGGACAGGATGATCGATTGGCAAGGGCCGGTTGTTCAAGTGCACTACTCAATTGCCGGCCTGCCGCCCTCAAACCCGAGCGACACGGCAGTGTAAACGCATTTAAACGAGGGATGATTAGTCTCGTTCCATGGAAGATGTCTCGGAGCCACCTCCAATAGGACAATCAAACCAGACGTTGTCCTTCAACATTTCTCATTCCGAAAACTCAAATCAACCAGTCAAGACGCTACTGTTGCCTTTAACCATAATCCAAACACCAGAAAGCTCTCCCTTCTCCTTCACGTCCCGGGCAAGCTCGGGAGCGCAATGAAAAAAGTAACCGGTCAGACGTCCATCGACACCCACCCCAGCAGAGCGCTCACTAGGAGACACCCAAATCTGGGGTACAGCTCATCACCACCCCGTAATACAGTCCTGGACAAGTCCTGAACCGCCACCTTTTCAGGCAGTGCCGGGGTCAAAAGCAAAGCTTTGTGCATTTCGCAAAAACGGGCAAGTCGAGGATGTAACTCATCAACCCGGGTGGGATCTGTGTCTCATTTAGAGAACAGTGAAGAGGACAATTACTATAGAAATGATTCTCTGAAGTATTGTCGTCATGAAGAAAAAAAAGAAAAAGAAATCCTAGAATTGGCGGGAGGAAACCCAACCTTTTATACCTATAGGCTGAAAATTTTTCCCGTAGGCGGTGAGACATTTTGCACAGACCAAGGGGCAAAAAACGTAATAGGGGCGCCTTCGCTACGGAGTACACTTGACGTGGCCCACAAGTTACTGTTTCCGTCGCCATCATTTCAACTTGCGGTGAATGGCCTCCCGCCACCTTGATTTTGCGAGTCTTGCAAAGGAGAAAGAGCAGAGCAGAAAAGGACTGACCAATGATTTGTCAGACGCCCCACTCTCTGCCTGATGTATCTTTCACGTCGAGCGTGACACCAAGGCAAACTGGACTGACTCTTCGGTCTTCCCTGGGTGCCAGCCTACGAGTACTACGGAGTGCGTGTACGAGATATAATTGTCGGCAAAGCACACCTCTCTCTGTCCCAACCCTCCCTGGAAATGCACGGCGGCATCGTCAAGTCATGCTTGCTTCGCTGTCACATTTCTGTCGCGTGAAATCGCTAAAGGCCTTTATGAAAATTTCCGAAAGCTCTCGGCTGCGCGGACGTGTAGGCGCGAGCAAATTTTGCTATTATCGCAGCGCAAACTGGCGCAGAGCGGGCGAGACCAACACCAGCGTGTCAGTCGCCGTGACAGCTACGAAGAGGCCACATCACGAACCCAAACTGCTGCCTGCGAAGCCGCCGGACTGACCGGACAGACAGCCAAGAGGATACCCACTTGTCAGATCCGGTTTGGCAATCCATGATTCAACTTCCACTACCCTGACAACCATACGCCCAGTTGCTCAATGACTTCGCCCTCCCCCTTCCGCAAAACCACCGACCTATGGGTTTGATTTCATTCCTCTGGGCCAGGGACAAATTGGCGGTCGCACAGCTCTCCACTACACAACACCCAAGTCTGCTTCTACAAAGCACATACGCTCTGCACCAGCGATAGGCCCACGCTCGCGATACTGATACATAGGTTCGTGCTCGTAGTCCTTCCGTGGGTTCAGGCGCCACTCCGTAAGATACCAATCTGCAGACTCGGAGTTCGATGTGTCGTCGGATGTCTTGAGTCGAACATGTGGGAAGAGTGGCAGAGAATTCATTTTCTTGTGTGGTTTTGTCCATTGACACGGACGTACGAGAACAAGTACGAGTACTCGTACAAGTACTCCAAGAGGAACACATCCGCACGGCAAGTTTCTCCGCCGTTTCGATAGAGAGCCAATGGTAAGGAACGCTGTCCCCGCTACAGCGGAAGAAGGCCTCGAGGGTCGCAATACGTCGTACTCGCCAGTCGCTGTCAAAGGCTTCTGGATGCAGGGATGGAAGTAATAGTACACTGCCCAACGGCGAAACTAGGTACTACCCGTATTCCGTATTCAACTGATTAGCCAAACTCATCGTATTCAATCCCTTCAATAATAGCAAGCGCTAAATTTAGGTAGCAGTTATGGCGCCGATCCCAGGTCTGTCTGCGGAGCAGAGTAGCAGTTTAGTGGATATGGAACGTACAACTCATTTCGGGAAATGCCAAATTTCTCTGTACGGGATACGAAAAGGGCTTCGAGTACGAGTATGTAAGCGGCCGTTAGAGTGCAGAGCCACATGAGAAATCCGCTAGGTCTGTTACTCATATCGAGGTTGATGCCCGTTTCTCAGTTTGTACATATTATGCGATTGCAGGATCGAGGCCGACGATATTTGGGCCAAAAGTACAGAGTAAAAGTAGGCAGAGGCAGCCTCTACTCATGGCTAGTTAGATACGAGAAAGAAACTACGAGTACACGAAGGAACACCGCCCCACCGCACAAAGAATAAAACCCCCCTTGCGGAGTGCGCAAAGACACGGCTCACTACGAGTCTGGCAGTCCGTAACATACTCGTACCATGCTTACTTCACAGCCCCCTTTTCATCTATGTGCGATTGGCGAAGACATCTACCGAATCTTACAGGCAATTTAGACCTGCAGGTTCTGCTTTGATTTTGCACTCTGCAACGCTGATGTGGAGGCGACGGCAAACGGACGTGCGTCTCCACGCTAAGGGATGACCTCGCGGCCACTAATATCGATTGGCAGACCTCGCCGGAAGGATTTCAGGTGGGTACGACACGTTGATGCTGCACGAGTAGCGCGTTGTCAGTCAGGGGCCGTTTCAGCCCTTCAAACATCCCTTAAAATCAGAGGGAGCTACACGTATCTTGCCGTTTTTTTTTGGTTCTTTTTTTTTGCAGCGGCTACTCTGTCGACCTCATTCCTTCCTAACCTGTGTTTCTGGTTTTAGTCTTTGCTTTTTTTTTTTTTTTGCTTTTTTTCTGCAACTTTCTTTACCTTACAGTTGCGTCTTTGTCTGCTGGGTCTGACAGCTTTTCACCATGGCTGACGGCGAGACGATCTGCGCGTCCTCCACAAGCCACGACACACAAAACGACCAGGTTGTCGACAACAAGAAGCCGGTCATTTCACTTGAAATCCCGCCAGTGGACGAGGAGGCCCTCAAGAGCCCCATCGCCCACGTTCCGAATCCGTTCAGTCGGCAACACAGCGCCCTCGACCTGGACGATTACTTTGTACGTGCTCTGGTGGCAGCTGTCTTGTGCGGGGCCTAACGCATGCCCCTCTAGACCGGTCCTCGGGACATACAAAAACACTCAAAATGGCCACTCTTCATGCAGATGCATGGCAGCATTCTGCCCAAGATGATTGTGCCCCTTTTCATGCTCGGCGGCTGGGCCACGTGCATCACCTGTATCTCCAAGCTGACGTCGGCCGACTGTGAGTGGCCGTGGCCGAATTTGAGACCTGGGACTTTGGACTAACGCAAGCAGTGGGTATTAGCGCGACGCTTCTGACGGTGACGGGCTTTGTGGTCGGTCTGGCGCTGAGCTTCCGCAGTACTACAGCCTACGAGCGGTACAACGAGGGCCGCAAGTCGTGGTGTCAGCTGATCCTGACCTGCAACTGTCTTGGCCGCGTGTACTGGCTGCACATCAACGAGCGCGAGCAGCATAAGAAGCGCGACAAGCTGGCGAAGCTGTAAGCGAGAGCTGTGCTTCGACATATTCTCAGCTGCTGACCTCACCGCCAGGACTGCCATGAACCTGCTGACGGCATTCGCTGTGGCACTCAAGCACCGCCTTCGTCACGAGCCGTACACTTTGTATGACGACATTGCCAGCCTAATCGGTCACATTGACACCTTTGCCGGCGTGGCTACGAAGGCCGATCCCGATATTGTCGCCCGGCGGCCACAGGGCTTCTTCAAGACTGTCGGCTCCTTTCTGGGCCTCTCGTTCGCGGCCAGCAACCCGCGCAAGGCGATCAAACGGGCGCGCCATCCACTGGGGAACCTTCCCCTGGAGATCCTCTCGTATCTGGCTTCCTTCACCGACGAGGTGATCCAGAACGGACAGCTGCAGTTTCCCCTGCAGCACACGCTCGCTTGTATGTCCACCTCCAAGATGGCACTGCCAAACGCTGACCCATGCAGACAACAACATTACCGCCCTCAACGACATCCTCGTCCAGACGGAGCGTGTTCTCACCACGCCCGTGCCGGTCGCCTACGCCATTGCCATCAATCAGATCACATGGCTGTATGTCTGCCTGCTGCCCTTCCAGCTCTTCCCCGTGCTCGGCTGGGTCACTATACCGGCCACAGTTGCGGCTGGCTACATTATTCTCGGTCTGCTCTTCATCGGCAGCGAGATTGAGAACCCGTTCGGCAACGACGTCAACGACCTGCCGCTAGACACGTACTGCGCGCAGATTGTCGAGGAGCTCGACATGATCGCGGCCAAGCCCAAACCGGCCAACCGCGACTGGATCGAGACGATTGACAACAAGCTGCTGTGGCCGCTAAGCCAGAGTGGCTGGAACGTGTGGATGAACCGCGACGAGAGCAAGCTGCGGGACGCGCTCACGGCCAAGTTTGAGATGGGCTTCAAAGAGGAGTAGCTTTTTGCGGATTTCGTGCTGGGTGGGCGTGGCTGTGACGAGTCGGTCGTTTGCATACGGGCTGTTGGCCGTCTATATACTGCGATATGTGGAGTACAAAGGGTGCATCCAAAGGCAGCTAATGAAACGCGGCGAGGATGGGTCTGTCCACGTATGTCCACACGTGGGCTGCGTGTCGACAGACCCATAGACTAATTTCAAAGGTGGATTTGTGCTTGGCAGTGCTGGATGACAATCCTGGCTGGTCCGTGCATGCCCACGGGAATGGTTCTCTTATTCGTAGAGGAGACTGGCAGCGTGATCTAGGAGATAGAACGCAGAATTCTCTGTTTGAGGTCGGGAGTCGGTGATTTTATGTGGGCACTTTCTATTTTGTATTCTGCACGGTAATTCTGGTACCGCCGACGAGATGTTGCACCAACAAGAGTAGACCCCCGAAAGCGGCTGCACCATATTAGCGACCTGGATAGCTGGAGCCGAAGACTGACTAGTCTTTAGTCAAGCACTGAGCAAGAGACTTGAAGCACGGTTTGCGTAGTTGCCCAAG
The DNA here is from genome assembly GCA_004028395.1 of Leptographium galeiforme. Classification (NCBI taxonomy): domain Eukaryota; kingdom Fungi; phylum Ascomycota; class Sordariomycetes; order Ophiostomatales; family Ophiostomataceae; genus Leptographium; species Leptographium galeiforme. Next base: position 48,685 of record RQWE01000015.1, read on the forward strand.
GCACAGTGCGAGAGTCTGTAGTACTTGTACGAGTACCTGTACCAGCACGGCTTATACGCCTGTGTACGGTATCGCAGGGGGTCTACATCATTGGTTCATGCCGGTTCGATGGTTAGACAATGATCCAGTTGAGCGTCCTCTACAGGCGGTCTGTTGAGTGCAACGTTGGCAAATCTTGCACTTGGACATCCGTCTCTTACGGGCCAGGCGAACTCATGGGTAAGAGTCTTACCTATGAGTTCGCCTGGCGTACGGCAGACCTGCCACCTTCTCTGTGACAAAATTCGAGGACTTTGTGTTTCATTTTTAGCTCTCTATACGGAGCGCCCTCATATGAAGTTTGGGTGGCAACTTCACCTTACTGAAAGGCCCTAAGAGCCGGATTGGTGCTTGCTACCAAAGTTTGGGAGCTTGGGCAACAAAGATACCATCTACGACAAGGCTATGATTCCGAGCGTATTTTTTTGGCAAGGACAGATAGGAGATGGATCAAAGGGCAAGGAGGCATGGAATTTCTTACTCAAAATGTGCCCTAAGCGGGGATGTGAATGGTGCGTACGACCGTAAAGACATCGCGGCTGTACTCGCCGCCCTCACGGCCGGTCCCCGAGTTCTTCATACCACCAAAGGGAGTCCCGAGTTCACGGACGAGCCAGCAGTTGACCCATACCATACCGGCCTCGAGTTGCTCGCCGACACGGCGGATGCGGCCGGCATCGTGAGTAAGGAGTATGGCGGCGAGGCCATTGGGGTTATCGTTGGCGAGGTGGAGAGCCTCCGCCTCGTCGGTGAAAGGGGCAATGGTGGCGACAGGGCCGAATATCTCTTCGCGCATGACGCGTGAAGTGGTGGCAACGCCGGTGAGCACGACCGGGTCAATCCAGAATCCGGCAGTAGGGTTCTCGGGAGGAACAGAGCCGAGGACGAAGGAGGCTTTCTCGTCGGCGGCGAGCTGTAGATAGTCGCGGACTTTGTGGTAATGAGGCCGGGAGACGACGGCACCGACGCGGTCGCCACAGCGGAAATGCTGGGCGACGTGGGCAGAAAAGGCCGCGACGAAGCGGTCAAAGATGGCCGAGTGGACGTAGATGCGCGAGCCGCAGAGGCACACCTCGCCCTGGTTCTCAAATGCGGCGGCGGCGGCGGTTTCCACGGCCCGCGTAAAGTCGGCGTCGGAGCGGGCAACGTCGTCAAAGACGAGGGTCGGATTCTTGCCTCCGAGCTCGAGCGAGACATGCTTGCCAATGTCGGCGGCCGTGGCTTGGCGGATGCGGATGCCCGTCGCGGTGCCTCCTGTGAAGGAAACGCCACGCACGCGGGGGCTTTGGACTAGGGCAGCACCCGTGACAGCGCCGTCGCCAAAGACAATGTTGACGACGCCGGGCGGCAAGCCAGCTTCACGGAAGACGACCGAGAGTAGATAGGCCGTCATGGGTGTGATTTCGGACGGCTTGGCCACGGTGGTGCAGCCAAAGGCGATACAAGGTGCGATCTTCCACGTAAGCAGGTAGAGTGGCATGTTCCAGGGCGCAATGAGCGCAAAGACACCGGCGGGCGAACGATGCTCATAGGTGAGGATACTCGTGGTGACCCGCTCGATCATGCGGGCACGCGTCTCCTGGTGCAGGATGAAGGTGGCAAAGTAGCGGAAGTTGGAAACAGCACGATCGACTTCAACACGGGCACGCGCCAGTGTCTTGCCCTGGTCGAGGCTCTCCCATATGGCGAAGCGCTCTCGGTGAGTCTCGATGAGGGCGGCGATACGCAACAGCACTGCTGAGCGTGCGGGGGCCGGGGTGCGGCTCCACGAGGCAAAGGCTGCGGTGGCAGCATCGAGGGCAGCGTCAACGGTGGCGGGTGAGCTGACAGGGACTTGTGCAAAGTCGCGACCAGTCTTGGGATCTGTGACCGGAAGTGTCGGGGCGGGAGAGGCCGGGGAGGGGAAGGCGTCTCCGATGTAGTTGTGCAGCAAGAGGTCGGGCGAGGCAACAAGAGACTCGGCGGCGGCGAGAGAATCGCACTCCCAAGCGCGGCGGAGAGAGTCCGGAAGAGCCATATGAAAGAAACGAGGTGGCGGGTGTGAGTGAAAACGGAAGAAACAAAGGCGGGGCCCGAGGATGCGGATTGAACTGCGGATGCTGGCTGAACGAGGCAGAGTGCCTCTAGTCGGTCAATATGAAACTCAGAAACAAGGTTGGGCAAGAAACTGAGAACCAAGAGCACTGCTGAAGCTGTCCAGAGCTTCAATTCCACGCTTGTCGGCACAAATCCTCGGATGCAGCGCCTTTGTCCACCAGAGTCTTGCGGCGGCAAGCGCACCCCACAAATCCGATTGGTCGCGCCCTTCCGAATTGGGACATATCCGATTTTCCATTTGGCTAGCCGTGGAGCGCTACATCCGACTTTGCGTCCTCCATCTCCTCCCAACTCGTTCCAGACTCGTCCACCACGCCTTACTCATCATGGCGTCCTCCAGCACATCCCCCAACGGAACCCCTTACCTCCTGCCGCCCTCTGGCGCCCAGGGCCTCGCCAACTATCCCCACGCGCGCATCGTCACCGCCGGCCCCAAGACGATTTACGTTTCTGGCACATCCTCGCGCCGCGGCGACGGCACATATGCCGGCTGCACGACGGATGAGAACGGCCGACACACACTGGACGTGCGCCAGCAGACGGCGGCCGTGCTAGCCAATATTGAGAAAATTCTCCGCGGCGCAACGGGCGGCGCAGCCGGTCTCGAGAGCGTGATAGATGCGACCGTTTTCCTAACCAACATGGACGACTATGCGGGCATGAACGCAGAGTGGAACACAGTGTGGCCAGACCCGCGCGGGGCGCCGGCGCGGACGTGCATCCAGGTGGCGAAGCTGCCAAACGAGCGGCTCAACGTAGAGATCAAGTGCACGGCAGTGTGGGCAGAGAAATAGGCTGGATACAGACAGAGAAACACTATCAAGTCAATCAGGCGTCGCGGACCTTGATCACCAACTTGCCAATCGTCTGCCGTCCCACCAGCGCGTCCTGCGCCTTGCCCACCTCTTCCAGTCCATACTCCCCCCCAACCGTCACGACCACCTTGCCCGCAGCCACCAGCTCGACCAGCTCACGGCTACGAAGCTCGAATTCCTCGCGCGTCGCAATGTAGTTGCCCAGCGTCGGCCGCACCAGCTTGATGTTCTTGCGGCTGAGGTCGAGCGGCCGCACCGCATCAATGGCGCCGCTCGAGTTGCCAAACGTCACAAATGTGCCCTTGCGAGCCGTAATGTTCATGTCGGCCTCGAGGGTCGCCTTCCCGACGCCGGAAAATACTGCGTCGCAGCCACGGCCGTCGGTCAACGCGAGCACGGCCTCCTCCACGTCCGTCTCGGCGTAGTTGATCACGTGATCGCACCCATGCTTCCGGGCGATCTCAATCTTGGCCGGCGTCGACGCCGTCCCGATGACGGTCGCACCCAGCGCCTTGGCCATCTGCACGAGAAGCCCACCTGTGCCGCCGGCGGCTGCCTGCACCAGCACGGTCTGGCCGGCGCGCACGTCGTGGGCGTCACGCACGAGCGTCCAGGCGGTCAGTCCCTGGAGGATGAGGGCGGCGCCCTGGCGCGTTGAGACAGCCTCGGGCAATTTGAGCACGGTTTTAGCGTCCGCGGCCATCCATTCGGCCAACGAATTGGGCCCAAACACAGCGACCCGATCGCCGACGGCGAGCTCGTACGACGACGGCACGTCGCTACCAATGGCCTCGATCACGCCTGCACCCTCGCGGCCGGCAGTTGCCGGAAGTACGGACTTGTACAGCCCCGTGCGCAGGTACGTGTCGATAAAGTTGACGCCCGCGTAATCGACGCGGATGAGCACCTGGTTTGCCTTGGGCGTCGGCTTTGGGATGTCGACAACCTTCAGGACGTCGGACCCGCCGTACTCGTTGAACTGGACAGCCTTCATGGTTCTGTTTTTTTGCAAAGGTTTTTGTGTTTTTGTTGGTGTTTTTGCTTGTCGCCGCGCTGTGCTCTTGTGTGATCTCATTCTCGTCGGCTTCGACGATGACAAATCAAAACGTTCACGCCGGATATTCGGATGTGCGGTCTTCTCCGTCCGTCGGCCGCCGGCTAATGCAGTCGTCACGTGAGTAAAAGATCTCGTCCAAATAGCCGGAAATGGTGAGAGTCCCCAGGTGCGGATCGTTGGTGGGGGTAACTCGATTAGGCGATTCTTCAGACCCTGGTAGAATTTGGTTGTGGCCAACATGATGGGCTCGAAAGGTATCTCTCTTGTATTTTCGGGATCTTCTGACCAATAGCTGAGCCAATTAGCGGGGCTGTAACGACTCCCAAGCCGGCGCCGATGGATGTAAATGAGTCAAGCAACAAGGCTACACGACATATGAATGGTCTACGCGTGGACGGCTAGAGCTGTAAGTAGGGGGGGGGAGATTGACTAGAAGGATGGCTGTCTCCTGCACAATATTTTTGAATGTCGTCTTATTGCACCGCCGTCTTATTGCTGCACCATGCCTTCTGACGTCTGCCTCTACTCTTTGGTGGGGCCAGGGACGTTAACATTTCAATGACGAATTTCTCTTGCATGTTATTTCATCATAATTACCATAGCTCCTGTTCCCAACGCTGGTTCATAAACTCGTGTCCGTCACGCCCCCTCCCGAAACGCCTTCTGCCGCTCCACGTACGCCTTCTCCAATGCTGGCCCCAACCGGAACAGCTCAATGGCATTCTTGGCCAGCATCTGCGCCCGCTGGTCCCAGTCAAGGAACCGGGACAGTTTGCTGTCTGAGCAGAGCATTTTGCCCGCGACAGGAACCTCTGCTTAGTCAGCTTGTACCCAACGTGAAGAGCGAGAAGCATGCTTACCTCCCAAGGGAAACGGGTAGTCACTCCCCATGACAATCCGGTTGGTGCCGACCTTTTTGCACAGAAACTCGAGCAGGTCGGCGTCGTGCACGAGGGAGTCGACCCAGAGTCCGCCGCGGGCGAGATGCTCGGTCGGGGTGACACCACCGGCTTCGGCCGCAACAAGGTCTGGACGGCAGTCGTAGCCGTGCTGAATGCGGCCAAGCAGCGCCGGAAAGGCACCTCCAGCGTGGGCAAAGCAGAGACGGAGCTGTGGGTGACGCAGCAGCAGGCCGGATCCGGTGACGGCTAGCATGGCGACAGCTGTTTCGGCGGGCATGCCAACAAGCCAGGAGCCCCAGTAGCGGCCCCACCGTTTTGCGTTTTCGCGCGTGAGTGCGTATCCCAGCGGGTGCACAAAGACGGCCATGTCGAGCTCCTCGCAGGCGGACCAAAAGGGCGCCAGCCGAGCGTCATCGAGGTTTGTATCGCCAATGGTGGTGCCCACCTCGACGCCGCAGAGGCCCAGCTGATGAGCGCGCCCAAGTTCCAGTATAGAGGCGTCAATATCCTGCAATGGCACTGTGGCTAGCCCGGCGAATCGGCTGGGATGGGCTGCGACGACGCCTGCAATATGGTCGTTGAGGGCGCGGGCCAAAACGGTGACAGGAGCGGCGGGCTGGTCGTAGAAGAACAGAATCGGCACCGTGCTCAGAATCTGCACGTCAACGCCGGCTGCATCCATCTCGGCGAGGCGCACATTGGTATCCACACAGTTGGCCTCGACGGTCCTGAAAAAGGCGCCGCCGACATACATGTCGATCTGCGCAGGATCGTGTGGAGACACCCGCAGGTCTAGCCACGGGCTCGTACCATCAGGCCCGTGAGACCCGTTGTACGAGCTCAGGTCTGGCAGGGAGCGTGGCATAATATGCGTGTGGACGTCGACGCGAAAGAGCCGAGATCCGTCCCGGGCGACTGCCAAAGGCGGAGTCCGGGGCGGCGTGGCCGAATCTCTCCCACACCGGAAGCAGCTGCTGCAGCCATGGTCGTCCATGGCGACTCGGAGGCGAGTCCGTGGCCGGATCGCAAGTGTTGGCTCGGGGGCCTCTCTAGTTTTATGTACGGAGTACTGTATGCCTTTGGGGGTGGTGCGCCTGCCGGAACAGGACTAGACCTCTCTAGGACAAACGCTAACATGCCATTGGTGGCTGCTATCGGATAGGTCCTCCACTCTTGCTGTCGGGTAGTGCACCGGCGTCCATATATGGCGGCGCCAACGCCCAGCGACGCCGTCGTTGGGGCATGCATGCACCATGCCCAACAAGCTGGTCCCTCCTGCGCTTTGCATTTTTGGCATGGCTCGGCAAGAGTGGCGACAAGACTAGTTTCTGTAGAATAGCGGCATGCAGTTTTTGCTGGTGGTAGAGAGCATAAACGAGTGAAATTATTTCCTCAGTGCAAATACAACTATTTCGTAACGAATGCGTCAAAATTGGAAAATAGGCAACGGTCTAAACACAGTATCCTTGTGTCTAATAACACACAAACACCTCAAAGGTTAAACTTGCGACGCTCCCACGTGCGCAGCGGAATGTAGATCAGCACAGCCGAGACCATGGCCAGGATCCAGCTGATGTCGGTGCCGTAGGGGGCCGGGCCAATGCCGAGGGCAATGGGGCCAACCCACCAGACCTGGTCCATGCAGAGCATCGAGAGCACAGTTCCGACAATAAACGAGACGGAGGCGGCGATGCCGGGCGGCAGACGCGACGGATCGTCCCAGGCAGCCAGGTCGTAGTCAAAGTTGCGGCGCCAGATAAAGTGCTCGAGGATGACAACGGAGCAGAAGGGGGCCAGCCAGTAGGTGCAGATGGACAGAAAGTTGGTCATGACGTCGGCGAGGACGTTGCGGCCGGCAATGGAGCAGGCAAGCAGGACGCAGCCGCCAACGAGGGACCAGACAAAGCGGGGGATCAGCAGCAGGCGCGGCGAGACGACCTGGACGCTGAGGCCGAGCGAGTAGATGTTGGTGGAGATGACGGCGGAGGTGGAAAAGGCAACGAGCACCTCGATGAACTTGCCAAAGCCGGTAACGCCGACGTTGTTGTAGCTCTTGAAGATGGCGCCGAGCAGGCCGCCGACGCCGCCCTTGTCGTAGGCATCGGTAAACAGGACGTCGCTGCTCTGGCTGAGGGTGCCGATGGCGGCGCCAAGCCACTCAATGGTGACCTGCGAGATGAGGAGGCCGACCAGCGTCCAGCCGGTCGTCTTCTTGGCGCTGACGGTCTCGCGGATGTAGACGCCGTAGTCGGCGCAGACGGTGGCCCAGGCGAGCTCGTAGCCGATAATGGTAACGCCAAAGCCAAAGACGTCGCCGGCGCCGGCGCGGCCGGTGGCCATGGGGATGTTGACAAAGTGCTTGGCGCCAAAGCCGGTCAGGACCACGAAGCAGACCATGAAGACGATCCACGAGTAGCGGTCGTACAGATGCAGCAGCTTGTAGCCGAGCAGGCCAAAGGCAAAGCCGACGAGGCAGACGACCAGCACGGCCACGGCCAGCGGCAGGTTGCCGCCGCCGACGTCGTAGAGGACCTCACCCGAGGTGATGCCGCTGACGATGCCCCACCCGACCTGGTTGATGATGTTGAGCACGGCCAGGATCTTGACGGGCCACCAGCCGAAGCTGTAGCGCGGGATGACCATGGTGCGGAGGCCGAGCTTGGGGCCAAAGCAGGCGATAAAGGCGGGCGGGACGACGCTGAGCATGTTGAAGAAGAGGATGCACAGGAACGAGTCCCACCAGCCGAGGCCAAAGGCGGTCGGGCCCAGGTAGCCCGTGGCGAGGGTCGTGGCATTCACGTTGGCAGCGAGGAAGATGGTGCAGAGGTCAAAGGCCGGCTGGTCCGTCCGCTGGTCCTCCTCGATGCGCTCGACGCCGACAGCCTCGGCGCCGAGGGCGGCGATCCACCGCTTCACGCCCGACGGCTTCTCGGCGCTCTCGACCGTGCCGGTCTCATACTCGATGTCAACCGTGGGGGACGGCTTGCTATCGAACTTTTCCGAGGAATACTCAGGGGTGGAAGACATGTTGGCGGGCTGTGGACGGGGTGGGAACCACTTTGTCGGCTTTGTGGCTTCTGCGTCTGCTGCTGCCGATTTCTGTTGGACGGACCGGGGCAGGGCTGGTGACTATATACTCGATTCCCAAAACGTGCTCGCCCTGCCCCGGCCTTTTTGCTCTTTTTCACTCGTGCCCGCCGGCGCATGCTGCTCGTACGTCCAGCCCTTGACAGCCTGATACCGGCGGCGTGCGGGTGCCACGCTATCGCCCGCGTCGGGCAACGCGCCCTCTGGCGTCTTATCTAGCCCCGTTTGCACAGGCACGCCGATCTCCCCACTCTCTTCTTCTCCCAGTGATAACAGCCCCGGTACCTGCCAACCAGGACAGCCTCCCGCCATTGGCCAAGCCGCTTATCTCTCGTGTGCCCATCCACCACGTTTTATCCATTTGTCAAGTCTGGCTGGTCCTCTAGCCTCTGCGGCTCGAGTCTTGTCCCGTCTTGGCTACGATCAGGCTGCAGTAGCTGGAGATCTGTCATCCAGTGGACCCAATCAGGCGCCCGTCTCTCCTTGCGTGCTCTTATCGCGGGGCGGTCCTGCCGCCTGCGATTACAGTTTATCCGCACACAGACAAGTACGCGTAATAAAATTTGCTTCTTGGTGGCTTCGGTTCCTACTCCGTATTCAGCTTCCATTCGCTTATATTCCGCCCCCAACCCGAATTTCAGCTCAGTATCATCGCCATTCGTCTCAGCTTCATTGGGCAGCTCTATGCATAACAATCACGCAGTGATATCGCCTGCACCTCTCATTCAGCCTTTTGACACGGATGGGCCGGCATGGTCGTCCGCTCGCGAGGGCCGCCTAGCCCATTTCCGATGCATTCCCGGTCGGTCCTTGCGGTGTGCCGTCGGTACTGCCGAGTTGTTCTGGCCCGCTCATCCATGTGGTTCGGGTGGGGAAGTTAGCTTACGAGTTCTGCACGTCGGCTTGGCCCAAAATTGTAGCCCAGATTGGATTGTTAGATTGGCTGTGCGCGCACTCCGTACTCCGTATGCAGCGTGTCTCGAATCATCATGTCCGTCGCGCTCTTCGTCCGCTTCCGATCTCTGTGCACGTCGCACAGCTTTGCCCTGCTCGGCCGATCCCGTCCCTTATCGGGCAGCGGAGGGTCGCAGTGGCGATCTTCCACGCGCCCGGGCGACTACGTGATTGAACACGAGACGGGTGCTTAGTCAATTGTGGCCCTAAAATAACCCTCATATTGATTTCCCGTGACAGGCTTTTCTTCGTAATCGGCAAACATGTTACGGAGTATCGGGCAAAACGGCACAGACCCACCAGATAAGCCTAGCCTACGCCATCCCACGCATCAGGCGAGTATGGCAGTCCAGAACCACCCAAATCTGCAACTCTCCACCAACAAGATCTCACAAGGCCCGCGGCTGCTGCTCTGGACAAGATAGTGAAATCCAGACCTCGAAAAATACAGTGCCGTGCACTCCATTGGTCCTTGTCTAGCGCGGCTCCCGCGGTCCCAGCGAGCAGCACGCTAGATGCAGGAGTAGATGCCGCAAGGAATCACTGCCCCGTACTTTGGGGGATGGGGTCTCGGGTTAGCTGCAATTTACTCCGTACTGGTAAACAGTGGAACAGACGGTACTTAGTTTACCAGCCTTTTGGCAGACCCCAAACCCGGACAAAGTGCTCCGTACGAACATTTCAAAACGCAGCGCAGGTTCGGGGATGAAGAATGCAATGCACAGATTTACCTGCGTTGCATTGATACTTTATTGATAAAAAGTGTCGGGCGAAAAGACTGTATGTGTCTTCTCCATAGTAACCCATATTACGGAGTAGTTGGGCTCCAATGGCAAAAGCTCCCTGTCTCGCTGCGGCTCCACACTGGGCTGTCGCAATACACACGGCTGGTGGCAAAGCCCGACTCGTCCACGACCTCAGATAAGGCAACTGAAGAACTGAGAAAGCACATGACGTTTCTTATCGGGGACGATACTGTTTGTCTAGGCGTTGCTTTGCTGTTAAACTCTGGTGGAAGGAACGCGGGATATTTACTTGCCACTGCCAAAAAAGCAAGTCTGGAAGTACATCATGCAAAGAGCAGCGTGCAATCCTACGATGGCTTTTTCAGCTGCAGTAAGGCTATTCGCTAGTCTAGATGATCTCACCCTCTAGTCGGAGATACGGGCCGCCTGGGAACGATGATTGGTGGCGATAGATCGCCTTCCGCTACTCTTCCACCGAATAAGAAACGTTGCTGTATTATCGGTACACCTGTTTTGATTCGCGAAACATCGAGGGATGGTGTCCCGCCTCGGTCGGCCCATCTATCTGCGGACGAGGCGGCAGGTTTTCGTAGAGGGCAGGGTCGTTTCCGTGGCGAACTCCTAATCGCCTTTCTTGATATGCCCCCCCAAAAACCGGTATAAGTAGAAGAGGGGAATTAACAGTTGAACAACAGATAGGATATCCATATGAAAAAAGTACTGAGATGATACGATTGCGAAACTCGGCAAAGGCTCGATGGCGGAATGGACTCAAGGTACGAACACCGACCTTTATCTGAATCCGGAATACTAATCCATACGATTCAGCGCGGCCAAATACGACCACATAGGTTGCAGCTTTGATATGCAATGCTTGGCAGTGTTGCTTGGACGAAATGTCTCGCATGCCGTCATCGCTGGCTGTGGAACTGCAACAGACATCCCACGACCAAGAACTCTGGAGTCTACATGGAGAGAGTAGTTGCCCGTCTGAAGCAACACCTTCGGGCCAGCGTATCCCATACGCTCGGGTCCCTGCGCGTCATCAAAGGCGATACCTACCGTTTGCTTGACTCCGAGAGCGACCTTTTCGAATCCACATAATTGCCGCAGCGGTCCTCGAGGTATGCCGATGTAGAGCTGGGCGACCTCCTGGCCAACCGTAGTGCCAGTATTTGCGACGTCGGCAGAAACCTGGACTACCACGTCGTCCCAGAGGTCGCTGGGGGACGGGACGCTGAGACCAAAGCCGGACGCGCACTGGGGTTCGATGCCGGCCTCGTCGAACCGGCGGTAGTCGGTGTAGATAACCTCGGTACATGGGCTTGTGGAAGAACTCGTACTCTCTAGTGCCCACGGATGGGCAAAGATGACGGCAGTGACGTTGGGATGGTCGATCCAGGCGTCCACGATACGGGCACCTACGGCGTGGATAATGACGACGGTATTGGCGCTCCCATCGGCCACGCTCCGGATGAGCGAGTGAGTGAGGTTATCACGCAACCCGGCCGGGTCCATGGACTCGGTAGCCCAGGCGTTCCCAAAGACGGTCAACAGGTCCGCGATCGTTTCAAGTGACGACTGTGCACCGGTCGACCAGTCATCATCAGCTGACGGGTCTCGCCCGGCTCACGTGCCGAGTAGCCGGCGACGTAGATAGCGCAGAGGCCCTGCAGCGGCAGGGTGCCGTTTGCGTTTATGAGCAGCACGTGACCGTCGACCGCGGCCTACAGAAACACTGGTGCATCTGCCAGGTCCGTTGTCTCCACGATGGGCATCCACGATGGGATGAAGCGCGGCCAGATCCGCCGGCATGCCAAGTCGGGATCGGGGACGGAAGAGTGCTGGCCAAGAAAGTACCAGGCCGATAATATGATGCTGTCGTTGTGAGAGGGTGAAATCAGCCGGAACCGAATGGCTGGCTTGACGCAGCTTACCGTGTGACCACGTCGTCCACGTGGACTCGGCAAGCCACCCGTTTGTCACGGAAAGGGTTCAAATCAACGGAAATCTGCCGTCAAGTTCCACCGAAGAACGTCGGGCCGATTGAGATTTTAGATTGGAACCCACATCCGCTCGGACTGCCTACAGTTTGCAGCGGTACATATCCGCGACGATACATGGTGTCATTTCGTTGAACCAAAAGCGAATAACTAGGAAACAAAAACAAAAAAAGGCAAAAAAGAGCAGCATCCGAAAGCAAGCCCACGGTCATCGGCCCAACTGCCACATCACGCCTTTAGAAACCCCATGGCCTTCCACGACGCCACATAGGCCCGCACCGTCTCGTCGCTCACTGGCCCCTGTCGCGCCATGGCCGGCGACGCCGCCTGCGCTCGTTGCGTGTCCAGCACCAGGCTGCCACATGACATGCGCACAAAGTGGCCGTCCAGAAAGTCGACGACGCGCGCAGCCGGATTGTCCGTCTCGAGAAGGAGCGGCGTGCGGCGGACGCGGGCGAGCCAGTCGGCCCAAGGGATCTGGGCGGACACGCCAAGGGCGCTGGCCAGGACATCTGAGACCGCTTCCCAGGACTGGCCAACGGGATTGTCCAAGTGGAAGATATCCGAGTCTGCCGCCTCTGCCGCCAGCAGATCTACCATGGCCGCCGCGCAGACGTCGACGGGCAGCCACTGCATGTTGCCGGACAGCCGCGGCCAGGCACGCAGCGACTGTGCACTCTTGACGAGGAAGCAAAAGTGCTCAATCGGGTTCCAGTAGCCCGTGGCCGTCGAGCCGGCAATCTGGCCCGGACGCACCACCATGGCGCGGAAGCGCGCAGGGAAGCGGTGCAGGGTTTCGTCTAGCATGCGTTCGTGCGACCACTTGGCCTCGGTATAGCCGCCGGGCAGCACGGCGGCCATGGGCACGCGGGCCTCGAGGACGCGGGGCGTTTCGGAGAGGCCGACGACACCAATGGAGGAGACGAACTGGAAGGTGATGAGGCTCTGGTGGAAAGACGCATCGCGGGCGAGGTCGAGCAGCTGGCGCATCGTGCGGAACTGGGCGGCAAAGGCGGCAACAGGCCGCGTGCCGCTCATGGGCCAGGCGTTGTGCACAATGTGGGTGGCGTGTCGGACGAGCCAGGCGTGGTCGGCCTCGGGCAGGCCCAGCCGCGGCTGGCTCGTATCGGTGGCGTAGACACGCAGCTTGGCGCGTTGGGCGGGCGACAGCACGAGGCGGCGGGCGGCCAAGGCCTCGTCCTGGCGGCGGGCGGCATCGGGGACGCTGCTGCTGCGGCGGTTCAGGCAGACCACAGTGGCCACTGTGGGCTGGCTGGCGAGAACCTGCACGATGTGGGCGCCGAGGCTGCCGGTGGCGCCGGTGAGGACGACCACGGCAGACCCGGAGCGAGCACCGTGGACGTTGTCGACTTTTTCCGATTGCAAAGGCTCGGCCCATCCCTCGGTGTACTTTGCCACCAGGCGCCTGGCCTCGGCTTCTCGTGCAGCCAGGTCTCCCCTCATGCTGTGGAGATCCGGGCGGACCGCGGTCGGGTTTGGAAGCCGGGGCTGTGGTGGGCCCGAGGCCAGAGCCAGGATGACCTTTTGGAAGCTGTTCTCGGGCCGCTCGCCGTCGGTCCAGTCGACATGGCCGAAGCCGGCAGCATGCAGGGCGGTCTCCCAGCGCTCGGCGGACATGGCCTGGGTGAGGCGGGCGCTGTCGTCGGACGGCCACCATGTCTCGTCGAGACCAAATGCCAAATCCAGCACGGGCGCCGCCTCGGTCATTTCGAGAGACATGAGGAAGCCGTCGGGACGGAGACATGCACGGACGTGTTGAAGAGACGCAGCAAGGCCGCGGGCGGTGTGGGCGGTGTGACAGCCGAGCACGATATGGAACTTGGCCCGGAGGTCGTCGGGGGGCGACTGTGCCATGTCGTGGACGAAAAAGCGCATAAAAGGGTAACGGGCGGAAAAGGCAGTGCGAGCCTCATCCACGACAGCAGGAGACGGATCGGTAAACATGTAGTGGACGGGGCGGCCGAGAGCAGCGAGGACGGGGGCGAGGAAATGAGTGAGGCCGCTGGTGGTGGCGCCGAGGCCGGAGTTGGTGTCGAGAAGGCAGAGGGGCGCATGCAGGTGCGAGTCGGAGCCCGAAAGGCGCTCAGCGAGACGACGGACGAGGTCGGCCATCTGCTGGTAGTGCAGGCGGTGGAAGGGGTAGTCGCGGTGGAAGGACTGGAGCAGCTCGCGGCGTTTGGGGCTGTTGATCTGAGCGAGACGGTCGGGGTCCCCGCGGAGGAGGCCAGCAAGGCGAGTGCCGACGTGGTAGGCCAGGCGGTGGAGAGTGGCGAGTTCGGGAAATGTTGTGAGCAGCTGCTCGAGAACGGCGGCGCTGGGCTTGCTCGGGACATTGACAGGCGTCCGTCTCAGCTCGCCGTGGCCGTGGCCGCGGCCGCTGCTGCTGTCGACGAGGCGGGCGTCGCGCTCGAGGAAGCGGTAGCAAAAGTCGACGAGGGGGTGCGGCTGGCGACAGGAGGCGCGTGCCCACGGCTGGCCCGGGGCAGCTGACTGCAGGGGCGCGCCGACGTCCGCGAGGGCCTCAACAAGCAGTGCTGTGACCAGGCGACTGCTGGCGGCGAGGCTGGCGTTAGCAAAGCGGTCTAGACGGTGGGCACGGATGTGGTGATCGGTGTGCAGCTTGGCCTCGCCGAAGCAGGCGAGGACGTCGCGGGCCGAGAGGGCCAGGCGGGATGGGGGTGTGCTGACCTTGGTATCGTCGGGGGTGGAGATGTCGGTGTCGGCGTCGTCGGCGTCGTCGTCGTCGTCGCTGCTGTCCTTGCTGTCCTTGCTGTCGCTGTCGCTGGCGGAGACGCCGAGGGCGTCGGCGATGCAGGCGACAAACTGGCCGACGGCGACGGCGTCCATCATGGCGGCCTGGTCAATGGTGCAGCCAAAGGTCTGCTCGACCTCGCGGGTCAGCTCCATGCCCATGAGCGAGTCGATGCCGAGGTCGGCCATTTCGCTGGCGAGCGTCATGTCGTCGACCTCGACGCCGGACACGCTGGCGACGAGCTCGCAGACCTGGTCGGCGAGGGGAGGGAGGGTGGTCTCCGTCTTGGCTTTTGTCTTGGTTTCCGTCTTGGTTTCCGTCTTGGCTTTTGTCTTGGTTTCCGGCTTGGTTTCCGGCTTGGTTTCCGTCTTGGCTTTTGTCTTGGTCTCCGTCTTGGTCTCCGTCTTGGTTTCCGTCTTGGTCGCCGTCTTGGTTTCCGTCCTGGCCTCCGTCTTGGCCGCGACCTCGCGCAGCTGGCTGCGGTCGGTGGTCATGCGGGTGAGGATCTTGCGCATGGTAGCCTTGGCGACGCGCACGTACTGCAGGCCGATCATGAACTCGGTCAGCTGGCCGGTGGCGGCGTCAAAGATGAAGACGTCGGAGACGCAGGCCTTGTCGGAGAGCACATGGCGGGCGAGCACGTGCCAGACGGCGGGACCGTGGGGCCGGCCCTCGGGGACGGGCGTGGTCGAGGGCGCGCGCATGGTCAGCTCGCAGCCGGTGGCCACAAACATGTCGGCGGGCGGCAGGTCGAGCTGGGTGGCGAGGACGTTGACGTAGAGGCCGGCGACCTGGCCGCAGGCGTCGCTGAGCGGCACGTCGATCCAGGACTCGCCCTGGTTCTGGGCGTGGATGATGGCGGCGCTCTCGCCGTGCTGGGCGTCGGTGCTGCGGCCGACGATGCAGCGGACGCGGCGGTAGACGGAGCCAAAGTCGACGACGTCGGAAAAGGCCTTGTAGACGTTGCGGCCCTGCAGGACTTCGACGTGTTCGTCGTGGTGGTCGGCGGCGGCGGCCGGGCCCGTTTCGTCGACGAGGCGGCGCTGCAGCAGGGCGGCACACTGGGAGTAGTGGACCATGCGGGCGTAGCGGCCAAACTCGTGGGTAAAGGACGGGTCGGTGGGAGCGCGGATGCGGACGCCAGCCTCGGCGTGGGTCTGCTCGTCGTGACGGTGGCTGGATTCCGCCAGCGGGGCGCTGCGGATCCAAAAGTGCCACTTGTCGTCCTCGGCGTCGACCTGGGCGAGATCGACGTAAAAGACACGCGTCGGGTCGGCACACATGGGCGAGTTGCTGGTCAGATCGTGCGTGGTGGGCGAGTAGCCGGCGGCGCGCCATTCGGGTTTGAGGAGGAACAAGGCCTCGATGGCCATGCCGATCTCAAAGGTGGCCGGGCAGATGGGGGCGGTCTGGGCGATGACGTGGGTGGAAAAGTAGCGCTGGTACTTTTCCGAGGCGGTGTTGATGCGGAAGCGGGCCACCTTGGCCGGGGAGGGAGCCGTGGGAGCCGTGGGAGCCGTGGGAGCCGTGGCGGCGACGGGCTGGAGGCCGAGGTAGGTGAGCAGGGTGTTGGTGTCCTGGGCGGCGAGGCCGGTTGCGGGGGCGTCTGCGGCCACCAGAGCCTGGGCGGCCTTTTGGACGGCCTCGGCCGGCGAGAGGATGGGGACCCAGTGGCGGGTTCTGTTAAAGTCGTAGGGCGGCAGCAGCAAGGAGTTGTAGTCGGACGCCTGCGAGGCGTGGTGCGGCCAAAAGGTGGCGCGCACGCCCTGCTTCCAGAGGGCCAGGGTGGCGTCTGCGAGGGCGTCCATTCCCTTTTCGGTGTTGGTGAGGGCCATGGCCTGGAAGTGCAGGTCGGACGACGAGGGGGAGAGCGCGCGGGAGGCCATGACGGTGATGGTGGAGCTGGAGCCGGCCTCGAGGAAGACGGCACGCGGGTACTTTTCGGCCAGCCGCTGGATGGCGTGGTGGAAGAAGACGGGCTGGCGCATGTGCGAGGCCACAAACGAAGAGTCGAGGGGCGTGGTCTCGGCGGTCTCGGCGGTCTCGGCGGTCTCGGCGGTCTCGGCGGTCTCGGTGGCACGCTCGACGGGGATGACGGGGGCGTTCCAGGTGACGGTGCGGCCGACGGCGGCGAGTCCGTCGACGAGCGGGTCGACGAGCGGCGAGTGGAAGGCGTTGGTGACGCGGAGACGCTTGAAGCGAGCATTTCCGATAGCCGAAGCGGCAGCCTCGATGACGTCGATGGCGGTGGTGGAGCCGGCCAGGGTGAAGCTTCGGGGGCCGTTGTAGCAGGCGATGGAGGCGGAGCCGGCCGGGGCGGCAGCGAGCAGGGCGTCGACGACATGGCGGTCGGCCTCGACGGCCAGCATGGCACCGGCATCGGAGCCCCAGACGTCGCGCACCAGACGAGACCGGCCGGCGACGAGACGGACGGCATCGGGGAGGCTGAGCACGCCGGCGACACAGAGGGCGGAGATCTCGCCAAAGCTGTGGCCCACGACAGCAACGGTGCGGCCGTCGAGAGCGAGGCCACAGTCGAGCCAGCTGCGGGCACACGAATACTGCAGAGCGAGGAGACAGGTCTGCAGCTGGACGGTGTCGTCCATGGGCTCGCGGGAGAAGAGGGCGGGGAAGATGCTGGGCAGCCCCTGGTCGCGAGCGGCGGCGTCGACGGCGTCCAGGTGATGGCGCAGCACGGTGACGCCGTCGTAGACGGCACGGTCGAGGCCGATCCAGGTCGAGACCTGGCCACCAAAGCAGAGGATGACGGGGGGAGCCGAGGGCTGGGCGACGACACGCGAGGCGCCGTCGCGCAGCTGGGCCGGCAGAGCAGCGAGCGAGTCGCAGGTGAAGACGAGGGCGTGCGGCAGGCCGCGGTTGGTCTGGCGGGCGATGTGGAAGGCGGCGTCGGCGAGGGTGATGATGGTCTGGTTGGATTTCTGTAGAGTGTCGAGGAAATCGGCCATGGCAGCTGCCCGTGCGGAAATGCTGCGGGGGTCGAAGCCAGGGACCCAAAAGGGAAGGCGCGAGAGAGGCTTGTGCAGCATCTTTCCCGACGCAGACAATGATGACGTCACCGGCACATCCAGGTCGGGCGAGGCAACGACCATGCAGGCGTTGGAGCCGCTGGCGCCGTAGTTGTTGATGAGGGCGACGTTGCGGCGGCGGGCCCAGGGGCGCAGGGCGGTGACGACCTCGAGGCGGTCGGCGGCGGGCAGGGCGGCGATGTGGGGGTTGAGGCGGGAGAAGCTGGCCTGGGGCGGCAGGAAGCCGTGGCGCATCATGACGAGGACCTTGATGAGGGAGATGACGCCCGAGGCGCCCTCGGTGTGGCCAATGTGGCCCTTGACGGAGCCGATGGGGACGGGCGGGCGGGCGGCGGCGGCGGCGGAGCGCAGCTGCAGCGCCCGCAGGACGCTCTCGTACTCGGCGGGGTCGCCGACGGCGGTGCCGGTGCCGTGGGCCTCGACGAGGGAAATGTCGGCGGGGGCCACGGCGGCGCGGTGCAGGACGTCGCCAAAGAGCCGGGTCAGGGACGGCACGTTGGGCACAAAGAGGGGGGTGTCGTTTGTGTTTTGGTAGACGCCGGAGCCGCGCACAGTGCCGAGCACAGTGTCGCCGTGGGCCAGGGCGTCGCTCAGGCGCTTGAGCACGACAAAGGCGATGCCCTCGGCGCGGCAGTAGCCGTCGGCGGCGGCGTCAAAGGGCTTGCAGGCGCCGGTGGGGCTGAGGAAGCTGCCGGCGGCCAGGTTCTGCATCCAGAGCATGCTGGTCATGACGCTGACGCCGCCGCAGACGGCGGCCTCGATCTCGCCGGCGCGCAGGTGGCCGCAGGCCGTGTGCACGGCCACGGTGGACGACGAGCAGGCCGTGTCAAAGGTCATGGCGGGGCCGGTCCAGTTGAAGTGGTGGGCGAGGCGGCCGGCGATGAAGCCGCGCAGGCCGCCGGTGGCCGTGAAAGCCGTCGGCGCGTGGCACGAGACGTTTTGGTCGTACTCGATGGCGCAGAGGCCGACGTAGGTGCCGACGGGCCGGCCGCCGTCGGTGGCCTGGTCGCCGTAGCCGGCCTGCTCGACCGCCTGGTACGCCACCTGCAGCGCGAGGCGGCTCTGCGGGTCCATGGCCTGCGACTCGCGCGGACTGCGCCGGAAGAAGCGGTGGTCAAAGGCGTCGTGGTCGCGCATAAAGTTGCCGTAGTAGTGCTTGTGCGGGTCGGCCGCGCGGAACAGGTGGTCCTGCACCATGCGCTGCTCCGTGATCTCCTCGTGCTGCGACGTGCCTTTTTTGAGCAGCTCGGCGAATTCGTCGACGCTGTCGGCGCCGGCTACTTTGAGGGACATGCCGACGATGGCAATGGGTTCGAGGGGGGGGGGGGGGGGGGGGGGGGGGGGGAGGCCGCTGAAGAGACCGCCGAAACTGCCGGAGAGACCGAAGAGACCGGAGAGACCGGAGAGACCGGAGAGACCCCCGACACCCCCACCCCCGACACCCCCCCCTTGCGCGCCACCAGCTGCAGGTCGTCATAGTGCACCTGGCGCGCAGCCAGCCGGCGCACCACGGTCGGCGGAATGCAGCGGTCGAGCCCGACGGCCACGAGCGAGAGGTCGGGCCGCGCCGCCAGCAGGTGCGAGAGCGTGCTGGCCCAGTCGAACTGGCGGACCAAGATCGAGCGCAGCACCAGCCCGGTGAGGTCCGTCTGGCCGGGCGCGAGCGGCCGTCCGTCGGGCTGGCTGCCGTAGACGGCCAGGGCGAGATCGGCGGCCGAGGCGGGCAGCTGCAGACTGGCATCGGCGTGGCACAGCGCCAGCACCGCGTCGAGAGCACGGCGCTGGGCGGCGTCGGGCGCGTGCAGACGGCCGCGAAAGGCCAGCGGCACGGCCTTGACGCCGGCAGCCCGCAGCTGGCGTGCCAGGGCCGGGGCGGCGCGCGCCGTGGTCGTGACGGTGCTGCGGCCGGCGTCAAAGAGCACCGACACATAGGTCGTCTCGCCGGCCGCCTCGACGATGCGGGCCATGTCGGCGGCCTGGCGAGGTGTGCGCCAAGCCAGGGCCAGCGACGTCGACCCGCCCCAGCCGGCGGCCCGGTCGGCCTCCTCGCGCGCCTGCACGACAATGGCCATGAGCAGGGCCAGACGCAGGGCTACGGCGCCGTACCGCGCAAAGCCGGCGCGGTCGTGGGCGCTGGCCGCGGCCACGGCCCCGATGAGACCGGCGCAGAAGCCCAGAGCCGCCACCTCGGGCTCGGCCGCGCGTCCTTTCTGCTCCAGCGTCGCCTGCTTCTGCACCAGCGCCGCCTGCGGATCGGCCACGTCGCCCATGCGGTACTCGAGATACCGCCAGTACTGGTCGAGCTGCAGAATGACCATGAGCGGGCCCAGCCACATGTCGGCCAGCTCGCTCTCGTCGCTCTGCTCCGTGTCGGTCTCGGCCATCTCCCGCAGCCACGCCGACAGTCCGGCCAGTAAGCGCAGGCCCGGGATGGTGCCGGCCAGCTCCGGGATCTGCTCTGCCACCGCGTTCCACACGCGCGGCAGCCCGGCCACGGCCTCGAGGATCCACGGCCCGTTGGGGCCCTGCATCATCTGGCGCACCGGACTCTGCAGAGACGTCTTGCTCTGCGGGCCAATGTGGCCGCCAAAGACCAGCATGCCGGCCTGGCGGGGAGAGAATGGGGGGGACATGGTGTGGTCGGTGTGGTGGTGTGGTCGGTGTGGTGGTGTGGTCAGTGTGGTCGGTGTGGTCGGTGTGGTCGGTGTGATCGGTGTGTCGGTGTAGTCGGTGTGGTCGCTCTGTAGTGTAAGCTTAGGCTGTGGCATGATTGTGCCGCCCCTAAGCTTCTTTATACGCTGCCTGCGCGCGGCAGAGGACACTCTTTCACGCCGGACACTTCATGCCGGACACTGTCATGCCGGACTTGCAATCTCACCTGTCAGGGAGAAACCCCGTCGAGGTGGTGCTGACAAAAGTCCGAAAGTCCGCCAACACATCAGCAAAATAGCACATTGGCGACTCCGAACATAACTCCGATCGAGATGCTGATCGTACGGATGCATGCCCTCATGGCTAGACGGACCTTGAGAGAAGGTGTTTTCGAGTAATAGAGCTACTCGAGTTGGGCTACATGAGTTGGCCACTTGAGTTGCTACTTGAGTTGGCTACTTATAAGTTGGACTGCGGCTGTCTCGGCATCGTCTACGCACCAGTCACGCTCGCCCACTCACACGCACACACTTGTACACTCACAATCACACACGCACACTCACAATCACACACGCACTCACTCCCACACACTCACTCGCACTCACTCCCACACACTCACTCCCTCACTCCCACCCTCCACACACCCCCACCATGACCGTCAAGCACCCCCTCGACATCGCCATCGTCGGCGGCGGCGTCATCGGCGTCATGATGGCCCACGGCCTGCTCGACCGCGGCTTCAAGGTCACGCTGTACGAGCGCGCCTCCACGTGGCACGAGCTCAGCGCCGGCTTCTCCTTCACGGCCCTGGCCCGCCAGTGCATGCAGCAGCTGAGCCCCACCATCCTCGACGTGCTCGGCCAGGTCGCCGACAACTCAAAGGCCACCTGCAGCACCAGCTACTGGGACGGCTACCACCCGCGCAACAAGGCCGACGGCAACGACCCGGCCGTGTCCCACGAGTTCCAGGTGCCGGGCAACGAGCTCGAGTTCTGGGCCTGCGTGCGCTCGCGCTTCCTGCTCGGCATGGCCGAGCGCCTGCCGCCCAACGCCGTGCACTTTTCCAAAAAGTTTGTCTCCTACGACGAGACGGCCGACCACGTCACCCTGCGCTTCTCCGACGGCACCACCGCCACGGCCGGCCTCGTCATTGGCTGCGACGGCATCCACTCGGCCGTGCGCGGCGCCCTGCTGGGCCCGGCCTACCCGCCCAGCTTCACCGAGACCGTGGCCTACCGCACCATGGTGCCCATTGAGCAGGGCGTCGCCGCCCTCGGCCTCGACAAGTCCCGCATCGGCTGCATGCACTGCGGGCCCAAGGCCAGCATGATGACGTACCCCGTCAACAACGGCAAGCTCCTCAACATTGCCGTCTTTGCCCACGAGCCCACGGCCTTTTCCGACGCCGACACCACCATGACCGCCCCCGCCTCGCGCGACCGCCTGCTGGACCACGTCCTGGCCGACTGGGCGCCCCACGTGCGCGAGCTGGCCGAGCTCTTCCCCGAAAAGGGCCTCACCAAATGGGGCATCTTTGACATGGACGGCCACCCCGTGCCCACCTATGCCCGCGGCCGCGTCTGTCTCGCCGGCGATGCCGCCCACGCCAGCAGCCCGTTCCAGGGCGTCGGCGCCTGCATGGGCGTCGAGGACGCCCTGGTCCTGTGCGAGGCGCTGTCCCTGGTCACCGACCGCACGTCGCTGGACCGCGCCCTCCAGGCCTACACCGACGCCCGTCTGCCGCGCGGCCACTGGGTCGTGCACAGCTCGCGGGAGATGGGCATCATGTGCCAGTGGCGCTCCGAGAAGACCGGCCGCAGCCCCGAGCGCAGCCAGGTCAAGCACGAGCGAGCCGAGCGCAAAGTGTGGGACTATGACATGGGGTCTGTGTTGACGAGCGTGCGGGCGCAGGTGCAGTAGGGGGTGAGGGAGTACTGGGAGGAGTACTGGGAGGAGTACTGGGAGGAGTACTGGGAGGAGTACTGGGAGGGAGGGACTACTGGGAAGTTGGCAGAGAGCGGAGAGATCGGCAAATAAAAAGTAAAGGCAGTCGTACTTGCTTGAATAGCCCATCCAGATTAGTATCCGATAGCACAACTGCACACATCGAATGGACAAGCTGTCTCTTGTTTGTCTTCCGTCTATGGTATCACGCCTCACACTCACCACCGCCACCCCCCGTAGTCCCGCTCCAGCGTCCAGAGATACTCCCGTGCCAACACATTGACGTCCCGCAGACTCCGCAGCACGCCCATCAGGCTCTCCATGCCGCTACTGCTGTCCTCGCTGTTCGTCTCCTCCGTCTTGAGATCGCCCCCCCCCGGATGGCGCATCATGAATCCTGCCGCAAACGCCACCGGATCCGCCATGAACGGGTGTGCCGCGAAGCACCCCAACGGCCGCGCCGCCTCGGCCAGGAGCACCATTTCGGCCGCCGACTGCTCGGCCCGCCAGCGGTAGAACTGGCCGCGCTCCTTGTCCTCCGCCAGCCGCGGCACCGCCTCCACAATGGTGCACAGCGAGAGGACGGCACGGTGGGCCAGCATGTGCCCAAACAGGACCATGGGATCGCCAAAGAGCACCGACCCTCGGGGATCCGTCTGGCCGCTGCTCGGGGGCGCCGCCTGGGCCAGGGCCAGCCTCCGCACGCTCTCGTGCACCGCCGCGGCCAGCAGGTCGTGGCGGACCCAGAACTCGTGTGCCTCGCCGCCCGGGGGCGTGGCGATCTTCTGTCGCGACTGGGCCTGGCCGCCTTCGCCACACCACCGCGACTTGGTCCGGTGCGCCATGCACCGGCCATTGAGCGCCGCCGCCACCACGCACTCGGCAAACGGAGACAGGCCGCCCACGTCCACGGCCGACGGCGACGCCGGCGCGTCCCCCGTCTCCAGCACGTCCCGCAAAAAGCACCCGCGCCCGGGCTGGCCGCCCTGGAAGCACGCCTCGGGCACGGGCAGCCGCGTCTGCACCGCCTCCTCGTGCAGCGTCAGCGGCCACGCGTTGCGCGCGCACAGCAGCCGGTCCATCAGAAACGCCAGCCAGAACGTGCGGCGCTTCTCCTCGGCCACGTGGTCGTCGCTCGTCTCGGCCGCGTCCACGTCGTACAGCCGCGCCAGCTGCACCAGTCGGAACGCCCGTCCGGCCGTCAGCAGCGCGTGGTGCTCGTCGACGCACATGGACTCGTAGTGCGCCAGCAGCAGCCAGGCCTGCACGAGCTCCAGGCAAGTGTCCGACGGTGGCACCGACGGCCGTTGTGGCCGGGCCGTGGCCGCCACCGACGCCGCCGACGCCGCCGACGCAAACCACGCATAGCACGGCTCGGCCGATTCCGCCGGCTGCATCCCCGGCCGCTGCACCTCGAGCAGACGGCACGTCTCGACGTACAGCGCGTGGCCCAGGTCGCGGTACTGCGCCGACATGGCCGCCGCCATCGTGTGCATGGCCGACCGGAGACACGCCTGGGCCGCCGTCGGCCGCGGCTGCGCCGCCCACGCAAAGTAGCGCTGGCGGTGCAGCATCGGCAGCACGGCATGCACCCGGTCAAAGTAGAGCTGGTCTCTGCAGTTGTTAGTCGGCTCCTAGCCCCATCTCAGGAAGGGCACCACCGCTTGACTAGCTCACTCACAGGTCGGCCAACACGAGGTTGTTCATCCGGAAGCCGCCGAGGATCCGCATCGGGTTCTGGTCCGCCGCCGTCTGGCTGGCCTGCGTGGCCAGGCTGCCCTGGCTGGTGTGACTGCCGTGGCTCGCTTGACCCGTCTGGCTGGTCTGGCTGCGCGACTCCAAGTCAAACTGCAGCGTGTCGTTGAGGGATGCCAGCAGATCTCCGCCTCCGTGACACAGCTCCATGTCCGACCAGTCCATCAAGGCAGAAAGCTCCGATGGGCCTACCGCGGCCGCTGCAACTGCGTCACACGGCAGCGGCATCGGCGACGAGAGCACAGACTGTCTCGAGTGCGACGTGGATGGGGCCGGCGTCATGGGCACCGGTCCCATCGCCTCGCCAGACAGGAATCCCGCCGCGGTGCAGGCGAAGCCAATGTCCACCGCCGGCGGCGTCGGTGCGGGAACCGGCGGTGGAATGGACACTGGTGTCCCTGCCTTTGGTCCGAAGTCGAAGTTGGCCTGGTCCTGGCCGCCTAGCTGCTGGTTTTCGAGCTGCTGGCCTAGTTGCCGCTCAAGGCCCGCTGTTCACATTGGCACCATCAATGACACATTCTGAAAAAAAAAAAAAAAAAAAAAACACGGCCAAACATCCACTGCACTCCGTGCCGCCCCTCTACAAACGTGGGTCGTGGGGGTGGACCACGGCCCAGGACGAGGCGGCACCGGTCAGGCGGCGACGGAACGCCGAATTCCGCGACCGGAAAAATCGGGGCCGGCCCGCAGAGGCCAGCAAACCCCCCCCCCCCCAAAACCAAGGGAGAAAGCTCACCAATTCTCTTCCGCATCTCGTCCAGCTGGCCCTTTTTAGGCCCCCGCTGTGGCCGCTGGTCAATGACCACACATGTCGTGCCCAGCTCGACGCACAGGTTGCACTTGGGACGTCCGCGGTCGCATCGCACCTTGCGCTGCCGACAGTTCTCGCAGGCGAAGCCGGCCTGTTGCCGGAAGCTGCGCGTCGTCATGGTCGGTCGTTGTCGTCTTGTCGATCGGATCAGTCAGCGAATTAGAGGCTGCCTGCATACATGGTCGACAAAATCTGGATCAGACTGGGCATCTGCCTCTTTTTCTACCATGCTGCATCGACGCCCCGTCTTATCATACGGCCGTCTTACTACCCGCTCCTTCCTTTCGCATGCGCCCTTTGCTCCTTCGCATGTGAATCCAGGAACCACCGGTACAAAAGCTACTTGTAATAACCATCCTACGGATCGATGGACGGGGGATAGTACCGGTGTACCTTGTGTGCAGATCAAGTAGGCTAACCCGTATTAGAGTGGGCGGCAATGTACGAATAAGCTAACCTGTAAAATATAAATACAAAATAGTAGGCGACAGGGGTATTAAGCGAGCGAAATCCGCGCACTGTTGGTCTAGAGGGATCCCTGCTCATCGCCATCACGTGCCGGGTCCACATTCCGTGCCTTCTACGCCAAGTTCCCGTCTAGCGTCGTTAGGCTCTGACCGGAGAGCCAAGGAGGGTGGAGCCAGAGCCAAGCCGGGTAAGGGCCGATGCAGTGCGGCGGGGTAGTATTGGATCTAATGCACAAGGCCGCAAAATCGCAAAATCGTAAACGCGCGTGGCGCCTCACAACCCCTCTCGTTCGAAAGCGCGGCACATCATGGCCATGTATCCCGATTCGAGCGATTCCGGCACGATACCGCTGATCCAGGGGCCATGTGCAGCACTGCGGCCTATCATTTGTCTGTATCCTATGCGGATAAGAGCTAGCTGGAGTCGCCGCCAATGTGGCGTTTTGGTGCATGCTCGTTGGATGGAAAACATGCTCTGTGCTGGCATGGGCCCGCAGCCATCTTGCTCGTATTGCGGGTGGCGATCTGTCGCGTTTAAATCACGCAAAGATAGTCTGCCGCGCGGTAGGAGATTTCGCAGTGTTTTGCACAATGAAGTAAATCTTTTACTTGATAAAAACACTGGCATTTTGGGGGGAAATATGTACTTGCTTTTGTTTATCCATGAATTCTTCCAAGCGTTGCTACACTGAAATATGGAAGCATTCAAATAGCCCATAAGACTTACGTCTTACCGGCGGAAATGGATCGACGCCAGTGTTTGGGCTATGAGACAGAAAGTAGAAGTTTCTTAGTTTCTTATTCTCCATACTTTACCGAGACATTACCGTTATGTTTAACTACACCACAATGTTATCTAGACAACGATTCTTCAACTTCCTCACACAACTACGTTTCTATCCCAAACGTACGCGTTTAGTGCCCGTTTCCAACCAGAAAACAGAAACGAAGGAACAATGACAGCAGGTACCGCACATCCCGGCAAGGGGCCGATGCTTACGTTAGCAACGTACTTGTCTCGTCCGCTGCTAACGTCAGATATTTGAGCCCCAGCCACACTACGTCCGTCGAGGGTAGTGCTTATGGAGCGCGACATCACGGCATCCTGCCATTGGCGCAGCGGCGACAGATGAGGCTAACCCTAGTCCAACCTCTTGCGTCAGACACTGGAAGAAATGCAATCCTTTCTAATACATGCACCATCTAACCGATTCTGGCAATGCGCCATTTCCGTCGTATTAGTGACCTTTCAGATACGAATATGTACTCGGGCCTTGGCGTAGTACTCATCGGCTGACGGACTCAGCGGGAGGGTGCGGTCCCTATCGTACACTGCATGGTTCCATCTCGTCGGCCGTTCGTTCCTAGCGGCGCAGTGCCGAGGCTAACTGTTTCGACCCGTCTGTTGCTACGGCACAGTGCTGACGCTAGCTGGTTGGAGCAGTATAGTCGTACGAATATTACGCAACATCGGCTGAGCGGGATGCTTCCCATGGTGCTAGTGCCGCTAGCCGGTGGGATTCCCGCTGATCTACGAGCCGGAGTTCCTGCCGCCGGCGCCCAACGTTGGGCCCCTGGCGGACTTTCCTGGGCGGCCGACAGCTGGGCGGCGAATTGATCAGCCGCGCGGCGAGACTGCCTCGTCGGGGCCGCCGCGGCCGGCGAAACAATGAAAGCAAGTAAGCCCTTGCGGAGCGAAGTCTGACGGACCTGATCCTGGCGGACAATCGTGAGGCCGTGGAGAGGCGTAGCCGTCCTTTTGTAGTCCGCGAGCAGAGGATGGCGAGCAGGCTGGGCTGGGTCCTGCGGCGCTGTAGAGGGATCTCAGCAGTATATAGGCCCGCCGTCGTAGAAGCATGCAGTCCACCGCACATTCCGACTTTCCGACCAAGCTAGCGATTCATCAGAGCCAGACCACCAAGACACGCCCAACCAGACTCTTTTGACGTGGAAGCCATGGACGACGCAGAGTGGGCTACCGAGCCCATTGCCATTATCGGCATGAGCTGCCGGTTCGCCGGCGGTGCCAGCACGCCCGAGAAGCTCTGGGAGCTGATGGCGTCTGGACGCACAGGGTGGAGTCCGATCCCCAAGGAGCGTTTCCATCTCGAGGGCGTGTACCATCCCAACAACGAGCGCATTAGCACGGTACGGTCCGCTCGCGATTCAGATGGTCGGATGCCTGCTAACGTCGGCCTAGACGCATGTCAAGGGAGCCCACTTTCTGGACGAGGACGTTGCCTGTTTTGACGCTGCTTTTTTCAACTACTCGGCGGAGATGGCGCAGGTGCTGGACCCGCAGTTCCGCCAGCAGCTGGAGTCGGCCTATGAGGCGCTGGAGAACGCGGGTCTGCGTCTGGAGGCGGCCGGGCCGGACGGGCGGCCCGGCCTGGCCGGTTCGCGCACTTCGGTGTTTGCGGGCACGTTTACGCACGACTACAACGACGCCCTGGTGCGGGACGAGGACCAGCTGCCGCGCTTCAACGTGGTGGGGACGTGGAGCGCCATGTCGGCCAACCGGCTGTCGCACTTTTTCGACTTGCGCGGGCCGAGCATGACGCTAGACACGGGCTGTTCGACGACGCTGGTGGCGCTGCACCAGGCCATGCAGAGCCTGCGGCAGCGGGAGAGCAACGTGTCGGTGGTGTCGGGCGTCAATCTGATGTTGGGCCCCGACCCGTTCAAGAGCATCGGCTCCGTCGGCATGCTGTCGCCCGACGGCCGATGCTTTGCTTTTGACGCGCGTGCCAACGGCTACGGCCGGGGCGAGGGCGTGGCTACGATTGTGCTGAAGCGGCTGTCGGACGCCCTGGCGGACGGCGACCCGGTGCGGGCCATTATCCGGGAGACGGCGGTCAACCAGGACGGCAAGACGGGCACCATCACGACGCCGTCGGGGGCTGCGCAGGCGGCGCTGATGCGCGAGTGCTATGATCGCGCGGGGCTCGATCCGCGTGGCACGCAGTACTTTGAGGCCCATGGTACGGGCACGCAGGCGGGCGATCCGACGGAAGCCGAGGCGGTCTCGGGGGTGTTTGCGCAGGCGCGAGTTGGGCTGGCGGACGCTGCCCTCCGCATCGGCTCGATCAAGCCCAACGTGGGCCACACGGAGGCGGCGTCGGGGCTGGCGGCGATTGTCAAGGGCGTGCTGTGTCTGGAAAAGGGGCTCATTCCGCCGAGCGTGAATTTCAAGACGCCCAACCCCAAGCTGCGGCTGGACGAGTGGCAGCTCAAGGTGGTGACGGCGACGGAGCGGTGGCCGGCCAGTCTGGATGCGGGCGGGCCGCGGCGGCTGTCGGTCAACAACTTTGGGTACGGCGGCACCAATGCGCACGTCATCATGGAGAGTGCTGATTACTGGACGGGGCTTGAGACTGTGAATGGTGTGAATGGTGTGAATGGACATGGTGTGTCCGTTGGCGTCAATGGAAACGGCGTCAACGGACACGCCAACGGACACGTCAACGGACACGCCAACGGACACGCCAACGGACATGCCAACGGATATGCCAACGGACATGCCATCAAGGAAAACGGCATCAACGGACACGCCCTCGCAAACTACAGAAAACGCCCCACGGACAGCACAAAGGTGCTGGTGCTCAGCGCCCGCGACGAGAACAGCTGCCGTGCCATGGTGGCCAACCTCAAGGGCTACCTGCAGGCCAAGAAGAGCACGCTGGACCAGGCGGCGGCCGAGTCGCTGCTGCGCGACCTGGCATACACGCTGGCGGACCGGCGCACGCTGTTTCCGTGGGTGGCGGCCCACCAGGTGACTCTGGGGTCGGGGCCGGACGGGGCGCTCTTGGACGAGGCCGTGGCCACGCTCGATTCGCCGCGCTTCCAGCCCAGCCGGCGGCCGGCGCAGGCGCCACGCGTGGGCATGGTGTTCACGGGCCAGGGCGCGCAGTGGTTTGCCATGGGCCGCGAGCTGTACGGGGCGTATCCGGAGTTCCGGGCGGCGGTGGACGAGGCCGAGACGGTGCTGCAGGAGCTGGGCGCGGACTGGCTGCTGACGACGGAGCTGCTGCAGCGCGACGCGGCGACGACGCGCGTGGGGTCGACGGGCCTCAGCATCCCGGTGTGCGTGGCGCTGCAGATTGCGCTGGTGCGGCTGCTGGCGGCGTGGGACATCCGGCCGGCGGCGGTGGCGAGCCACTCGTCGGGCGAGATCGCGGCGGCGTACGCGGCGGGGGCGCTGACGCTGCGCCAGGCGCTGGCGACGGCGTACCACCGGGCCGAGCTGGCGGCGGCGCGCGGAAACGGGGGGGCGACGGCGACGGGGGCCATGGCGGCGGTCGGGCTGGGCGTGGAGGACACGGAGTCGTACCTGCACGCCCACCGCGACCGCGGCAAGGCCGTGGTGGCGTGCATCAACAGCCCGCAGAGCGTGACGATCTCGGGCGACGCGGCGGCGGTGCAGGCGGTGGTGGATGCGTGCACCGAGGACGGGGTGTTTGCGCGGCGCCTCAAGGTCGAGCAGGCGTACCACTCGCACCACATGGACCCGCTGGCCGAGGCGTACCGGGAGCGTCTGCGCAAGGAGCTGGCACAGACGGCCAGCAAGGAGGCCAGCAAGGAGGCCAGCAAGGCGGCCGGCTCGGACACGCTCGACCTGGTGTTTGCGTCGGCCGTGACGGGCACCTGCATCGCCTCGAAGCGGGCCCTCTGCGATCCGGACCACTGGGTCGACAGTCTGGTGCGGCCGGTGCTGTTTGTGGACTCGCTGGGCCAGATGGTGCAGGACGGCGCGGTCGACGTGCTGCTCGAGGTCGGCCCGCACACGGCGCTCGGCGGGCCGATCCGGGAGATTCTGTCGGGCGGGGATTTTGCCGAGTTGCGCCATCTGCCGTATTACGGCTGTCTGGTGCGCTTTGAAAATGCGGCCGACACGATGCGGGCGGCGGCGGTCCAGCTGCTGCGCGCGGGCGTGGCGGTGCGCCTGGAGGCGGTCAACTTCCCGGGCGGGCCGGAGGAGGGCGAGAAGCACGTGCTGACGGACCTGCCGTCGTACCCGTGGAACCACGCGAAGCGGCACTGGCGCGAGCCGCGTCACAGCCGGGCGGTGCGGGCGCGCAGCCAGCCGCCGCACGACCTGCTCGGGCTGCGGGAGCCGGGCACGGAGCCGGACACGGCGGTGTGGCGGCGGCCGACGCGCGCGGCCGAGACGCCGTGGCTGCGCGACCACGTGGTGCAGGGCAGCATCGTGTTTCCGGGCGCGGGCTACCTGTGTCTGGCCATGGAGGCGGCCAAGCAGCTGGCGTCGGGGGCGGCCGTGTCCGGCTTCCGGCTGCGGGACGTGGAGTTTTTGGCCGCCCTCGTCATCCCCGAGGACAGCAGCGATGCCGTCGAGATCCGGACGACGCTGCGGCCGGCCGACGCGCGCGAGCTGGGGGCCCGCGGGTGGCGCTTTGAGGTGTCGACGGTGACGCTCGAGAGCCGGTGGACGCGGCACGCGCAGGGCTTGGTGTGGGTGGAGGGGGGGGAGGGGGAGGGTGCCGACGCCGAGGGGGCCGAGATTGAAGAAAATGCCGAAAACGCCGAAGCCAAAAACGCCGAAACCGCCGAAAACGCCGAAGCCGCCGCCGGAATCCCCCTCTCGGCCCGGACCCCCCTCTCGGCCCGGACCCCCCTCCCGGCCCCCCTCTCGGCCTACACCCGCCACCGCGACCCCCGCGACATGTTTGCGCAGATGCGCGCCGGCGGCCTCGTCCACGGCCCGCTCTTCCAGAACACGGACAACATCGTGCAGGACGGCCGCGCGCCGCGCGCCCAGTGCGACATTCTGGTGCGCTACGCCGCCGATGCCGACACCGACGACCGCCAGGCGGCCGCGCGCAGCGTGCTGCACCCCATCACGCTCGACGCCGTCATTGTGTCCTTTTTCACGGCCGCCCCCGCGTCGGCCGGCGGCAGCCCCAAGCTGCCGCGGTCCATTGACAGCCTGTGGGTGTCGAGCCGCATCAGCCACGACGACGGCCACCGGCTGCGCTGCGACACCACGCTGCGCACCGACGATGCCCACAGCGGCTGTGCCGACGTGCTCGTGGCCGACAAGGCCACGGGGGCGCCCGTGCTGGCCATCCGCGGCCTGACCTGCGTGGCCCTCCACGGCGGCACCACCGACGCCTCCGAGGGCCGCGAGACCACCCAGGTCTGCTCGACCGTGGCCTGGGCGCCCGACCTGGCGCTGCAGAAGCGGCTGCGTCTTGACGCCGACGCAGCCCTGGCCGAGAAGCTTCTCGCAGCCACCCCCGGAGCCCCCCCCGAGCCCAAAACCGTCGACACCACCCTCGCCTCGCTGCTGCGTCCCCTTGCCCACAAGAACCCCGCCCTGCGCGTCCTGCAGGTCGGCACCGGCGTCGGCACCGCCGCCACCACCCGCCGTCTGCTGGCCGCTCTCGGGTCGCCGCGCACGCCGTCCGTGGCCCGCTGGCACGTCGCCGAGCCGTCGTCTGAGGCGTCCGAGGCCGCGCGGGCCGACCTCGCCGACCTGGCCGAGCTGCGGGCCTGGTCCGACCGGCTGGCCTTTGACGTGCTCGACCTGCAGAGCAACACGACGGCTGCGGCCGAGGGCGCCGAGTTCGACGTCGTCGTGGCCCCCGACACGGCCCCGGTCCTCGCCAGTGCCCGGCGGCTGCTCAAGCCCGGCGGATCGCTGCTGCTGGCCGGCCAGAAAGGCGCCGACGTCGACCGTCTGCTGCGCGAGGCCGGCTTCGACGGTGTCGACCTGGCCCTCGGCAGCCACAGCCACAGGGCCCTCCTCGCCACCGTGCCGCCGGCCACAGACAAGACCACCGCCAGCCTGGCCACGCTGGGCCGGGGGGACCGGTTCGCCGTGGTCACGGCCTTTGAGAAAGACGCATCGCCGGCCGTCGACGCCCTCGCCGACCTGCTCGTCCAGCGCCTCGAAGCCGCCACCGGCAGCCGGCCGGCCCGTCTCCTCCTCGACGACCCAGACCAGGACCTCGACCGGTTCGCGCAAAAGGTGTGCATCTTTGTCGACACGCCCGACGACCCGCTGCGCATGGCCCTCGACAACGACGTCGCCTTTGCCGGCCTGCGCAGCATGGCCACCCGCGGCACCGGCCTGCTGTGGCTGTCGGCCGGCGGCGTCCTCGAGTCCGCCGACGTCACCCCCGCGCCGCCGCTGGCCGACCCCGAGCAGGCCCTCTGCCAGGGACTGCTGCGCGTGCTGCGCAGCGAAAACGTCGGCCGCCGCTACGTGCTGCTCGACCTGCCCGCCCAGTGGGCCGCCGCCCACGTCGACCCCCACCACATGGTCGCCGCCACGCTGGCCGTCACCGCCCAGGCCTTTGGCCCCGCCGCCGCCGACCACGACGGCCCGGCCGAGTTCGAGTACGCCCTGCGCGACGGCGTGCTCCTGATCCCGCGCATCGTCAAGGACCCCGCCCTCGACGACATGGTGGCCAGCCCGTCGGCCCCGACCCTCGACGTCGACGGCCATCCGCCCCAGGAGCCGCTCTTCCAGCCCGGCCGGCCCCTGCGTCTGCGCGCCGCCATGCCCGGCCAGCTCCACACCCTGGCCTATGTCGACGACGCCGACACCGCCGACACCGCCGACACCGCCGACACCGCCGACGACCCCCTGCCGCCCAACATGGTCGAGATCGTTCCGCGCGCCTTTGGCGTCGCCCCCCGTGACGTCCTCGCCGCCATGGGCCAGCTGCCCGACAGCTCCCTGGCCAGGGCCGGCCTCGAGGTCGCCGGCGAGGTCGCCCGTGTCGGCGCCTACGTCCAGGGCACCCTGGCCGTGGGCGACCGCGTCCTGGCCCTGGTGGCTGCCGGCACCTCGTTTGCCAGCCGCGTGCGCGTGCCCTGGTACGGCGTCGTCCCGGCCCCCGAGCGTCTGAGCTTTGCCGAGGCCGCGTCGCTGCCCCTCGCCCTCGTCGCCGCCTACGCCACCCTCGTCGACACCGCCCGTCTGGCCCCGGGCCAGTCGCTTCTGGTCCATCTCGGCGCCGGCAGCACCGACGGCGTCGCCCCGGCCGCCGTCCTGCTGGCCCAGCAGCTGCTGCACACCACCGACATCTTCGCCACCGTCGACACGCCCGAGGCGCGCCACCAGGTAACCCGCCAGCACGGCCTCCCGCTCGACCGCGTCTTTGTCGCCCACGACCACAACACCGCCGCCTTCGTGTCCGCCGTCCGTGCTGCCACCGCCGGCCGCGGCATCGACGTCGTGCTCAGCGCCGCCCCTCCCGGCCCCCTGCTGCAGGCCAGCTTCGACGTCGTCGCCCCGCTCGGCCACGTCCTCGACGTCCATCTCGGCAGCCGCAGCGACGCCGACTCCGACGCCGACAGCCGCCTCCTGGCCCTGTCCTCGCTGCGCCGCCGCGGCGTCTCGCTCACCTCGCTCAATGTCCCCGCCCTGCTGCGTCTCTGCCGCGGCCCCCATCTTCACCACGTCCTGCAGATCGTCGTCGCCCTCGTCGACGCCCAGACTCTGCCCCAGCTGCCCGCCATCGCCACCCATCCCCTGCATGACGTCCAGGCCGCCTTCCGCCACGCGCTGTCGCCCGAGCACGGCCACCACAAGGTCGTGCTCACCGTCGCGCCCGACGAGACCGTCGCCGTCGTGCCGCGGCCGGCCCTCGGTCCCCTGCGCCTACGCGCCGACGCGTCCTACCTCGTCGTCGGCGGCGTCGGCGGCATCGGCCGCTCCATTGCCCACTGGCTCGTCGCCCATGGCGCCCGCCACCTCGTCCTGCTCTCGCGCAGCGCCGGCAAGCTCGACGACCCGGCCCAGCAGCACACCGAGGCTGCCCGTTTTGTGCGCGAGCTGCGCGACTCCGTCGAGCCCCGAGGCGGCCGCATCGTCCTCTTCAGCGGCGACGTCGCCGTCGCCGCCGACCTCGTCTTTCTGTTGCGCCGCTGCCGCGACTCGGGCCTGCCCCCCGTCCGTGGCGTCATCCAGGCCGCCATGCTGCTGCGCGACTCCGTCTTTGAGCAAATGTCCCTCGCCGACTGGTACGCCGGCCTGCGGCCCAAACTGCAGGGCTCCTTCAACCTGCACCACGAGTTCCGCCAGCCCGGCAGCCTCGACTTCTTCGTCATGCTCTCCTCCATCTCCGGCGTGCTCGGCATCGCCTCCCAGACCAACTATGCCGCCGGTGGCTCCTACGAGGATGCCCTCGCCCGCTGGCGCCGCGCCCAGGGCCTGCCCGCCGTCGCCCTCGACCTCGGCCCCATTGGCGACGTCGGCTATGTGGCCGAGACCGCTCGCGTCGCCGACCGCCTGCGCCGCTCCGCCGACCACCACATGCTCGACGAGGCCCTCGTCTTGCGCGCCCTGCACGCCGCCATTGCCGGCGGCAAAGATGCTGCTGTGCCCCCCCAGATCATCCTCGGCCTCAACAGTGGCCCCGGCGACCACTGGGACCCCGCCGGCGGCTCCCAGCTCGGCCGGGATGCCCGCTACGCCACCCTGCGTCCGCAGGTCGGCGCCGGTGTCGACCCGTCCGACGATGCTGGCGCCGACTCCCTTGCCCTTCCCGCCCAGCTCGCTCTCGCTCTCTCTCGCGACGATGCTGCTCGTCTCGTCGGCGCCGCCATCGCCATCAAGCTCGCCGATCTCTTTTTGCTCGATGTCGGTGAGATCGATCTCGCCCAGTCTCCCGCCCGCTACGGCGTCGACTCTCTCGTCGCCGTCGAGCTGCGCAACATGCTCACTCTGCACGCCGCCGCCGATGTGTCCATCTTTAACATTCTCCAGAGCCCGTCGCTGACCGCCCTGGCCGCGGATGTGGCCGTCAAGAGCCAGCTTGTCAAGGTGGCCGCCTGAGTCGTTTGCTGCGAGAATGTTTGATTTTTAGTGTCGTCGCCTGTGCGAGAATTTAGTGCTTAATTTCAAGTGTTTGATCGTATGTCGTTGAATTTAGTGCTTAATTTCAAGTGTTTGATCGTATGTCGTTTGCCGTTCTCTATTAGTTCTTCGTTTGAAATCAGTCGAAATTAGCACCAGCTATCACTGTCCCGTGGCTCCAATATCAACAGAACTTCACCTTATGCTACCAAGCATGACTACGACTACCCTCGCAAACGTTCAACTGTGATTGCGGCCCCACTCATAAAGTCACTTCTTGTCGCCGATCCACTTCTGGGCCACAAGTAGTTAGTCGTCTCGCTCGTCCTCCGTGCGCCGCACTGTCCCATATTTATCCCTGCTGACCGCCCCATGAGAACCCAGTGGCGATCACCGCGGAAACTACGGATTCCTCGGCACCGTAGCGCGATCGCCCGGCACGGCGTATCGGATCCCGTCCCTGCCACTACCACTAGCGCTCCTACCATGCAGAACCGGAAAGCCGACTCCGGTGCAGTGCATCTGTCGCACTTTGTACGTCATCCCACCCTCCGCGTTCCTGCATTTAAATGACAACGCTAGCTTCACAAGCCCGTTTCTGCGTGTCCTGACAGACGCGGATAAAATGTCAAACTACCCATCCTCGGCTCGATTGATTCGCTGCTTCTCGCCTTCTTTCCGCTTCATCTCCGCCACCACACGAGCCACGCCCGCCGCAACAGCCCCCATCTTCCGACACCGTACGCTTCTGCACACCATGACCACCCCCGAGAACCGTGCGGCCTGGCTGCCGGCAGCCCAGGTGAACCCGCTGCAGGTCGGCCCGGCGCCCTTCCCAAAGGCCGGCCCGGGCGAGCTCGTCGTCAAAAACAGCGCCGTGGGCATCAACCCCATCGACTGGGCCAAGCAGATGCTGGGCGACAAGCTGCTGGGCCATATCCGCTACCCCATCGTGCTCGGCGAGGACGTCAGCGGCACAGTGGCCGCCGTCGGCGACGGCGTCACGCGCTTCCACGTCGGCGACCGCGTGCTGGGCGCAAGCGGCGCCATCTCCACCAGCGACGCCGGCCAGGGCGGCTTCCAGCTCTACACGCGCGTCAAGCAGTGGCTGGCGACGCCACTGCCCGCCAGCGTCACCGATGTGCAGGCCAGCACCCTGCCGCTCGCTTTGCTGACAGCGTCGCACGGCCTCTTTGATCCCGCCTACCTCGGCCTGTCTCTGCCGACAGCGCCCGCCGCCGCCAAGAACAACAAGGTCGTCATCATCACCGGCGGCTCCTCGTCCGTCGGCAGCACCGCCATCCAGCTGGCCGTCTCCGCCGGCTACGAAGTCGTCTCGACTGCCTCGCCCAAGAACTTTGACCGCGTCAAGACCCTCGGCGCCACCCACGTCTTTGACTACCACCTGCCCATTCCCGAGCTCGCTGCTGCCATGTCCGCCGTCCTCAAGGGCCGCCACCTCGTCGGGGGCTACTCCATCGGCGACGGCTCCGCCGACGTCCTGCACGCCGTCCTTGCCCACCACCAGGGCCCCACCACCAACCGCTTCATTGCCCTCACCGGCGGCCCCCACAACAGCAGCGACGACGACGACGCCGCCGGCACCGTCGTCGTCAAGTTCATCCTGCTCGACGGCAGCGCCATTGGGCCCGCCGCACCCGCCGGCCACGTCTTCTCCGAGTACCTGCCCAAGGCCCTGGCTACAAAGCAGTTCGTGCCAGCGCTGGAGCCCGTCGTCGCCGGCAAGGGGCTGGAGCAGATCCAGAGCGCCTTTTCCGCACACAAAAAGGGCGTGTCAGGCCAGAAGATTGTTGTCACCCTGTAGCGATCGAACCCCTTGGACTCTACATATTTTAGCGAATGCTTGGCGGCGTGATTTAAATATTGGGTTTTCCTCTTCTTTGTCATGGCTGTGTAGACTGCAATATTTATTTTTCGTCTTTTCAATCATAGCCGCGTACAATGCAATATTTATCCATCTCTTTGATCACTTTGTCCCTCCAACTCCGTAGGATGCAAAGTATCGCGTCACAACGTAAACAACAAAAACAAAGGGACGGTTCAATCTGTAATATCTTTTGTACACGGTTACTCCACGACTCCACGCTTGTCTCGCAAGACCCTCCTACTCCGTCCCCCCCCCTCTGTAATTGGTCGGCGCTTCGTCGCTGCCCTGATGCTGCTTGATCTTGCGGATGTCGACCCAGCCGAGGCCCCACCCAAAGCAAAAGGCTCCCACGCTGGCGCCAATGCCGAGGTACATGACGTGGCTGATGGCTGTGGTGTAGCAGCGCAGCGCCGCGGCGAGCTGCTCGCCCTGGACGAGGCTTCGGATCGAGCTGGCGCCGGCGTCTAGCACGAGCTTGGGGTCGACACCGATCTCGGCCATGTGCTTGTAGAGCTCCTTCTGGAGGCCGTTGGAGAAAATCGTGTTGGCCGCCACCAAAAAGGCAGCACCGCCCATGTGCTGCATGAATATGACAATGGCCATGGCAATGGGGATCTCGGCAGTAGAAACCAAATTCTGCACAGAAATGTAGGCCTGCCGTCGTCAGCCAAAGTGAGGGCCAGACGAATCAGGGACCGAAATACTTACCGGTGACGTCATGCAACCGCTGCCAATGCCGTAAATGACCTGGAAGCCGATCCAGTGCGTCGCCTTCGTCGTGGGCTTAAAGGTCGACATGAGCCCGTAACCAATGGCCGTCAAGGCGCTGCCACTGAGGCTCCAGGGCAAGTAGTAGCCAAGGACGTGTGCTGCTGAGTCAGCCGAGGCAACCGCACAAGAAAACAACTACACGTACTCATAGTCCCCGAGACCATGGTGAAGATGGCCAGGCCCAGCGTAGCCGGCAGCAGGTGCACGCCGCTGAGAATGGGACGCTCGGCGAGCACGGACTGGAAGTAGATGGCGAGGTAGTACTCGGCCACCAGGACCGACGCCATCATGAAGAACATGTTGCCGGCCGCCGCCCACACAATGCGCTGGCGGATCATGCCCATCGGAAGCATGGCATTCTCGTCGCCCTGGAAGTACTCCCACACAAAAAACACGCCAAACGTGACGGCCCCGCCCACGAGCAGCCCAATCACGACGGAGCTGTCCCACGGGTGCGTCGTGCCGCCGTACTGCAGTCCGAGCAAGATCATGACGGCCGCTGGTGCCACCAGCACAAAGCCAATGAGGTCCAGTGCGCGCACGGCGTCGCCCAGCACCTGCAACGGGGGCAGCTTCACGGTAGCCTCGGGGATGCGCGAAAAGGCCAGCAGCAACATCAGCGCGCCGCCGATCGGTAGGTTGATAAAGAAGCCTGCGGCGGTCAGCAGTCGGCAGCCAGAGAGAGGAAAGAGACAATGCAAAGGAGGGACTCACACCACCGCCACGACACGTTCTGCGTAAAGGCGCCGCCCACAATCGGCCCCATCGACAGCCCCAGCTGCCCCGTGCCCAGGTTGATGCCCAGAAACTTGGCCTGCTTGCGCAGCGGCAGCACCGACGCGATGATGGTTAGGGCCCCGTTGTTGATTCCCGACGCTCCTGCGCCCGCAATGGCCCGCCCAACAATCAGCATGCGGGACGAGTGCGCCGCACCGCAGATGGCCGAGCCCGCCTCGAAGATGAGCACAAACACCAGAAACGTCCACTTGGTGCTGAAGCGGCTGTACAGCTTGCCCGTCAGCGGCTGCACCGCCGAGCTGCCAAGCTGGTACGCGCCGCCGTACCAGCCCACATCGAGCAGGGAGTTGAAGTGGCGCGTAATGGTTGGCGTCGCCGTCGAGACCACACAAATGTCCATGAAGACGAGGAAGTAAGTCACCGTGACGGCGCCGAGGACTGACCACAGGGCCACACCCGTAGGGTACCGGGAGCCGTCCAAGGCAAGTTCTTCACCGGGCTGAGGCGGCAGAATGGCATCGTGCTTTTCGTTGTGGCCACTGCCACCCCTTTCATTCCCAGACTCGATCTGCGTGTCGGCCTCGCTGGTCTCGCGAGATCGCATCGGGGACGTCTCCGGCATGTGCTGCTCTTTTTTCACGGTCATGGCGCGTTTCGGAATACTAAAGCGGTCTCTCTGTTCTTGTTGTTCGTCTTGCTCCTAGGTCGTGTACAGGAAACATTCGGTCGGGGCCCCTGGTATAGAAAAAATTGCGGCCGATATACAGCACAACCAAGTAAGCGACAGCGGACCAACAGAGTCCGAATATGGGCCGCAATGGAGAAAGACCGGCGCAAGACTTGTTATGCGCCGCTGTCGTCGTCTCTCGTGCCTAATTTGGCTTAACGGCCCACACCGGAGCCGGAATCCCGGTCCCGTACAGGGGCATCCGGAGGCAATGAAATCCGCGCTAAACCCAAAGCTCCTTAGCACCATATAACGTTACTCCGTACATGCTACAAGGCAAAGCAGCAGGAAGACGTAATGGTTACGAACCGATCCACGACAGTTTTCATGGGGAAAAAAGAATTGCGGTGGAAGCCGTAGAACCCATACTCGTCGTTTGATGCCCACCCTTGCTGACCGCAACGGTCGTAGCGCAGTCGACCCCAGCCTTTCGCACTGAATGGCTGGCGGCTTGCCTCCCCTGTCCAACGGCCCTGGCCTGTGACAAATACAAGATACATAAACGAGCTTACAGAGTTAGAAAGCAGGCGTCGAATTCTCGTCAAAGTTGACGAGAAACTGGTCGAACCAGGCGACCACACTCATGTCGCATCCACCTTGTTGGCCGTCTATCCCTCCGTCCAGTGGTGGTCCCTCTGTTAGTCCCTCCGCTGGTGTCCGAGCTAGTAATTCCGCTGGTGAAGCGTCCATTGCCGTTTCTGTTTCTGCTGTAGGTTGTGGTCCTGATGGTCCATCCGGTTCCCCCAACACTGTATTATCGGTTGGCACTTCGCTGTGATGGGTCGTCGTTGGCGGCGTCTCCTTGCTGTGGTACGTTGATTGGAATTTTCGTAGGCCACGGGCCAGCTTCAGAAATGCGCTTTCCGAGGTTGAGGTTGGCAATGGTGCCGGCGGAGGTAGCGACAACTGTAGCGACAAAGAAGGGGGGGACAATGTCGTGGACGCCAGGCGGCGCTCGGCCACTTCCGCAGCTTCCTCGGCTTCCGCTGCCGCTTCCGCGGCCGCAGCCTTTTCCAGTGTCTCAACGGCGCTAGCCAGCAGTTCGGGTACGTCGACAAGGCGGCGTAGGGCGCCGGGGCCCCAGCCGGGCTCGCGCAGCGTGTCCAGCCGGTGCAGCGCCGCGAGGCAGTCAGAGAACTGCGCCCATTGAACAAAGGAGATACCGCGCATGTCGGCACACGGCGACAGTGTCAAACACGTCGATGTGAACGAGCGAATGGCCAGTGCCGTCTGCCAGAAGCATGACAGTCGCGAAGGGCCAAAGGCTGTCGTCGATGTCGTCGATGTCGTCGATGGGGGGCGCAGGCTGGGCAGATTCGGCGGGCTGGCCGACGGCTGCTGCTGCGTCTCGTGGATGGTCTTGATGATACAGTACTCGGTGTAGTAGGTGTGGGCAAGTAGACCTGTGCTATGTGGTTAGAAGGCAGACAAAAGAGCAGGAGAATGGGGGACAGAGGAAGCGGAGCTCGTACCAAAGTGCTGCTGCAACTCCGCGGGGATGGAGGTCCGCAAAAACTGTAGCTCGCCCATGAGACTCCGGATCTGCGGCAGGGCGGCGGGCGGCAGCGTCGCGGCGGGCGGCTGGCCCGGCACATGCGTGCGTTCGCGGATCTGCTCCGCCCGCATGCCGAGCAGCTCCAGCCGCACCTGCAGGTCCAGAATGGCGTCGGATCGGTACACGGCCGTGTCGCTTCGGCTGATGTCCGCCAGGCTCTCGTCCATCTCTGGCGTCCACCGCGGGGCATCAATCTGGCCAAAGTAGGCGGCTACGGCCGTCCCGAGCATGAAGCATCCCAATATCGCCCGGTGGCGCTCGAGCCGAGCATACGGCGTCTCTGCCGTGGTGCGTGGCGTCTCTGCCACGTCGAGTGGCTTCGGTTCGAGCAGTCGAATCGTGCGTGCCGAGTCGGTAACGGCTGATCCGTCCCGCGCCCGCAGCTCGCCCATCAGTGCTGTGGCCACCGCCATCAGCCGGGGCACGTCGTCGCACCGGTTGCTGCTGCACAGGTGGTCCCAGCCCCAGCCCATGTAGACTAGGACGCCGAGAAGTAGGTCCACTGTCTGTGCCATCTTGGCCGTCTCCGTCGTCTCCGTCGTCTGCATCAG
Organism: Leptographium galeiforme; assembly: GCA_004028395.1. NCBI lineage: Eukaryota > Fungi > Ascomycota > Sordariomycetes > Ophiostomatales > Ophiostomataceae > Leptographium > Leptographium galeiforme. Next base: position 89,890 of record RQWE01000015.1, read on the forward strand.
AAAGGCCTGCTCGCACATCGCACGCTTCAGCTCGAGCGCCCGTGCGCGCCGGTGGTCGCTTGACCGTGTCGTCACACAAACAATGGCTTGAAACAGAAACGGCCGGTCTTGCTGCAGCTGCTGGGCCGTGCAGTCGGCAGGCAGATGAACGATGGGAAAGTGCTGCAGCATTCGCGACCGAAAGGTGTCGAGGCAGACGGCTTCTGCAGAGCTGGCGGGGACACTGGCGGGGCTGGTGTTGGTTGGAGCAGGCGTGAGACTGCTGGCCGGCGAGGAAGAGGCTCCAGGAGGAGGCAGGAAGCTGGAGGCAGGTGAAACCACCACATTGGTGTCGTAGCTGGATCGGTGGCTGCTGCTGTCAGTGGTCACCTGCCTGATGGAGGCACTCGATGCGCTAACGTCGGGGTCGTTAATGTCCTGGTCCAGAGCCGCGTCTTCTGCTGTCGGAAACGGATTCGAGTCCGGCAGACTGCGCTCCTCGGCCACCCCAGGTCTATGAGCCGCAAAGTCTGGCGGTCGAAAAAAGGGCGACATGTGCATCATCATGGCACCCGGCGACTGGCGGTCGGCTGTTTCGACGTCGATGGGGCTTGGCTGGTGAGAATTCGGCTGATTCGGCTGATGCGGCTGATGTTGAGGCTGTTGCCGTTGCTGTTGCTCTTGCTGTTGTGGCGACTGCTGTTGCGTTGGCTGCTGCTGTGGTGGCTGCTGCGGTGGCTGCTGCTGCGATCTTCCATCGGGTGGGGCCCCATTCCATCCCTGCAAGACCCAGACCAGCTGACTGAGCGTGTCCTCGACCTTGGAAATGCGTGCATCTGACGAATTCGGCTTCTTTTCGCTCCGCCGGCGAAGCGTGTCGGCCGGATAGCACGGTCGCTTGAGGCGAAAACATCTGGCGGCCATTCGCGTCAGCGTGTCTCTCCACCAATGCGGCACTTTAGCGCCCTCCCAGCGCCAACTCAGCGTGCCCTAGCGCACCGACCTTTCACATTCATCGCCCTCGAGGCGAGGTACGCATTTGCATTTGGTCTTGAAACAGCTGTAGCACGCTCGACCGTATGGGGCCGACCGGCCCTGCGTTCGCTCCATGACAGTTCCCCCACGCAAGATCGGTTGCAGATTGTGGGAATGCTGGTTGGGGCGATTGACGAGGGGTCGAATTGGACAAAAGACCATTCGCTCCTCAAAAAGTCAAGAAATGGGGGGCATTGGCAAACTATAAGTAAGGGGACTACGACGCAAGTGGGTCCTTAGGCAGCCGTCACCGTTGACCATCGGCCGCTAGGAATAGCATAGCAGAGGACATACGGAGTACAGGGTACGAGTACTCGTACTATTAAAGACGCACCCCAAACTTGCTAGAGACACACTGTGTTATGTCAGCTAGATCGTTCTGGGCTATGTGATCCAGACAAAGACACAATTACAGGTAGCAGGCCACGGATATCGCCAATCGATGTTAGCGTCCCTTTCTGAAAACGCCATAGTGGACAGTGCCCAATGCCGACCTTGCCCCAACAAGGCCGCAAAAACGTCGTAAATCTACTCTCAAATGCATGCCAAGTGACACGCTCTCATGTTGCTCGTAGAAACACGTTGGACTAAACCTTGTGAGGGGCCGGGACCGGGGATGGACGCATCTTATGAGCAGGGGCTAACCCGGTCAAGCGGCTAGACCTTAGCGGGCGGATCGACGGAGCTCGCCCAGTGGGGCTTAGCTGATCGGCAAGACTCGCCGAAATACTCCGCAGCTAATGGCGAATGAATCTGAACCAGATCTATTCTGCCCTGGTCTACCGCCCATTGAATACGACGTACATACTCCATACGTCGTATCGGAGAGAGTAACAGTCTACTTGGAAATCTCCTCAAGGCGTATGTAAGAGCAGGCCTTCCGCACATTTTACTCAACCAAGACTTTTTTTTTCACTCACCAATCACGTATATTAATAGCATGCCCAGCCTGCCTTGCACATGAGTTCACTTAATCAAGGGCCCGTAAGACGACCAGGCGCCATTACCTTTTGACTTTCACGCCTTTCGTACCTCTGTTGGAATGGTGCAAGACGTAGTCGAGAACTACGTTAGCGGATCGATGCGGCCCGTGTCACAACCACGTACCGCAGCCAAGCACTAAGGGGGACCCTAGTGCCTTTCAGCAGAGACGGGACGGCGTGGTAGAAGTCGCCCTCACAGTGCATGCGATGTTCGAGCGCTACATGCATAAGACCGGCATACAGGTTCCTGGCCTTAGCGCGAGAGCTATAGGTCGATGAGGCGGGGATGGCGGGACACTAATATCTCTTATCACTTCCGCCAAGCCAGGTGCGGCGGCGTGGGTGGCGGTTAAGCTGACCCCTAAGGCAGTAGCGGCGGGGGTAGTGGTGGAGGCGATAGTAGAGACAATGGGGGATGTGACCTAGAAACGGAATTTTCTCCCACACTAATTTCTGTGTCTCTTGATATTACTTTATCTTTTGTGTTTTCATACCATTCAAGTCGATTACCTGCCGTGCGGCGCAGAAGTATTTTCAGAGGCCTCCCAGCACACACGATATATAGTGTCTAGGTCGAACAGTTCCAAGAGCATCATGATACCTGCCAACTGCATGCCTTTGCTGTTGAAATGTTGTCTTTGGCGAGCACTCGAAATTGAGCAATCGCTAAAACTCACAAAAGTACCCCTGCGTCGTAGACGAAAATCTAAGCATGATAATCATGTTTTCCTACAGTCAAGATTTAAACAGTGTCACGGCAGTATTACACAAGATGTATCGCATCTCGCATATACGTTACTGCTGGCCGTTGTGGCGAATATTATCCTAAACCATGGTTTGATTTTGTCTGACCCCCCTCAGTGCTAGTCATACACCCCTTGATAATTCAAATGGCTACTATCTGCCCGCATTCTGAATGAATAAGCATATTGCTCCTAATATACTTTGAATGCCGTTCACTTGGCGGTGCTCCGCGGGATGGCCCCAATCTCGCGTGTTCATTCTAGACGATGGGGTTGTAGAATCGGAACACGTTTCTCGGGTCGTACCTGGCCTTGATGGCGCGCAGCTTCTGTAGCCGCCACGGCTCGTCGCCATACAATTGCTGTAGTGGCTCATCGCCATACGCATAGTTGAGATAGACGTGCTTCTCTCGGTGGGGTTGACCCATAGCCCAGAGTTCGGTAATATGCTTTCCGACGCCGACGGCTAGGTCATCTAGGGACGTGTCCGGCTCGTAGGTGACGATGACGTCGCTGATTGTCAGATTGACTCAGTAAAAGGGACAGCTGGTATGCAACTCACCCCATAATATTATCATCTCGGTGAGGGTACGCTGTTGATGCTGCGTCGACGGCCTGCACGGCTTCGAGCGAGTAGGCCTCAAAAGTGATGACTGATCCTTTAAGGGCAGGCGTGGATGTGGTGGCATTTTCAAAGTAGTCGTAGATCTGGCGGGTGGCCGTGAGGTTGTGTTTCAGCAAGCCAAAAGGGAACTGCATGTTGGAATAGCCATCTTCGCACACGGGGCTGTCCATGCCAGTGCCGGTGGCAGCAAGAACGTCTGGGTAGGGCAGCGACTCGGTGTTGTTATAAAGCGGGCCTAGGTCGTGGAGCATTTTCAGGTAGGGGGCCGCCTCATCGGGTGTTCCGACATAATGCAGAAAGACGTCAATGATAAGCTGTCGGTGTCAGCGACTAGTCCACAACAAATACAAAGGGAGAGCCTGCATACCCCATCCGAGGGAAATCGGTCGTCGTAGTGGAACGCGCTGTAGCTCATCAGCTCCTTTCGCCGGACGGCTTTCTCTTGTTGCTCGTTGAGGACTTCAAATACCGACTCGAGCTGGTCCTGCGTAAAGACAAACTCGCCAATGGTCCACTCATCGACAGTGCGCGCGTAGATCTTGGAGTGGAAGCTGGTCACGATGCCAAAGTTGTGCCCTGCCCCGCGCATCGCCCACCAGAGATCGGGGTGCGACGTTGCCGACACCGTGACGGCCGACCCGTCGGACAACACCACGTTAAGAGAGATGAGCATGTCGGCAATTAGGCCGTAGAAGCCCTGGTAGCGCCCGTGGCCGCCGCCGAGTGCGGGGCCCATCATTCCAACGCAGGCACAGCTGCCAGTGCCTGGGTTGCACTTTTCAGTATGCTTCGCCTCTGGACAGGGCATGGAGGGCAATGATCAAAGTACCTGTGACATAGCCAATATCCCAGAGCGCATCGATGGCTTGGCCATCATATACGCCACCCTGGAAGTAGGCCGAGTTTTTGTCGTCGGCAATAACGATACCGTCGAGCAGAGCCAGCGAGATCTCTATGCCGTTCTGGAGTCTACCCAGCGTAACAGTCGACCCGTGACGCCTGTTCGTCGCAAGAAATGGGATGCCCTGTGAGTTGGCATACTTGACCTGCGTGTGTGAGACGGTATCATCCATAGGGTCAGCAAAGAAGGGCAGTGCCGGGTCAGGGGTGGGCAGAGTTGACTCACAATCACAGATACGTCCCCTTCAGTCGCAGGCTCCACTACGACAGTAAACGACGGCTGGTACGATGCTTGCCAGCGGTCCGTGGCATTGTCCCACCGAGGGTCGTCCTGTGCAAATATGGTGGAGTTCGTAGACAGCTTTGGTCCCAGCTGAGCCACGATGGTCGCCACGGTCACTGTAGAGGAGCCCGCAGCCCGCTCTTCGACCTGCCACGAGGAAGAGAAAGAGTCAATGGCATTTGCCAAGAGCGGAAAAGCTACAACGGCAACCCAGACTGTCGACGAAAGAGAAGTACAACGCATGATTGGTGCTTGTCCGCGCCGAGAGCAACGGTCAGTTCTGTCGTGTTCGTCGTGTCAGTTGCAGCAGCAATGATCGTGGGGCAAAAACCGTTGGCCCTCTCAAGTATTTATGCATGAGAGATATGGACCCTCTTGCTTGTCTGCCTTGCCAAATTGGATGGGTGAAATTAAAGAGTCGACAGGGCAGGAAATCTCGTATTGACATTCCGGGTTTCGGACGTTCTCGCACCGTCCACTAATGCAATAAGTCCCCTCTTGCGATGCGTGGCGCCGCCCTAACTGTCCACGATCATGATCCCTTTATGCACGCAAGCTCCATAACAGAGCCAACCCGGTTCGAGATGGTCGGCATGAGGTTAGCATCATGCCACAATGTCAGGCACATGGATCGTGCTACGTCGTACGGTAACTGCTCTCAGGTACATGCCATGAGCCAGGTACGTCGGGGTTTCGGTCCCGCGATCGCATGGGCCCACTTAAAGATGTTGAGCACCTTTAGTCATAGTTGTTTGAGCATGCAGCCCTTCCTTATTATCTTTTGCCCGAAAAGGTGGGTAACTGGACGGATTGCGGAGTGGCTGCGATGGAGATGCTGTATCGGAGCTGTTGTGCGCCCTAATAACGGACTTGAATTAGTCCGGGCCAATGCAAAGTAGACCGGATTTGTTTTCCTCGCCCCGAGTACTACCAGGGCGGCGGAGTACGCGCAAACAGCTTCGTCCGCAGTGCTAAGCAATGCTGATCCTTACAGTGGCAGCTGTTAAGTCAGCCTCTATGAAAAGATAAAGAGAGGACGTGTGCCTGTACTTTAGATCAAAGAGGAATTGCAAACGCATCTTGAAAAAAATCTCATCCTCCCACTTTCTAGTCCAATATCCAAGACTTCATCTCTTGCTATCAGAACCATGGCCGTCAAGACCACCTACGCCGATCACAAAGATTCCTTCGAGGCAGCCCTTTGCAACCTCTTTCATGGCAAGCCCGAGGACACCGAGGCCGACATGACCAAAATGTTTACCCCTACATTTACCTTTACGACCGATGGGAAGACGCTTCAATACGCCGAGTTCGTAAAGCATATGCGCGGAATGCGCGAGAACGTGTCGACGAACATTCAAATGAAGGTTACGCACTTCCTCCGCGACGGCTCGCAATTGGCGGAGCGACACAGCATTACCAAAAAGCTACCGGACGGCACCATTTCCCTGGCGGAGACCTTTCTGTTTGCTGAGAGTACCGAGGATGGACGCCTTGAGGAAATTGTCGAGACGATGCGGAAGAACCTTTAGAGGTTGCGGTGGTTTTGAGACCCTCGGAATTACCCTTCAAATAGCGCACAGCAGAAATCCAAAATAAAAGTCTTTTTAAAAAAAAAACCGATCCGTTCTGCTTTGGCCGTTGTTCACGTTGGCCCTACCTGGCGAGGGTCCTTACACATCATCTTTGGTAGTTTCTGCCTCGGGAGAGTTCTCCTTAATGATGGGCTCAATAGGGTTCAATAGGGTTTAAATAGAGGGGGACTAAAACAAGAACAACAACAAGTCCGCTAAAATATCAAGCAAAGCAAGAACCAGATCAAAAAATGCATCAAAATCACAGTGTCTAACTCGTATCTAAAAACGTTCCTTCCTATTCTAAGCCAATATGGGGTCCAAACTTTCTCGGCTTTCTCGTCGTTCTGGCCAGCTTCGAGAATATGACATGGGCCATCTATACTCTTAGCATCCGGTGTGAATGTAAGGCGTGTAACCAAACAAAAAAAGTATCGGTGCGGGTGACATTTCCGCACAGCATCTCCAGCAGCCATCCAAGTCTACGATCTATGCTCCGGCTTCTGCATCTCAATGACGCTGTTCTGGTCCGTGCTGGTCATACCCTGCTCGGAATCGGTATAACCCGATGCCAGCGCATAGCCAGGCTGCGCCAGGTTGAGACAGAAGACGCCGATCGTTACCATGACGCTCTCGAGTCCGTAAAACAGGCCCTCTTTGTGCATCATGGGCCCTGAGTAACCGCCACTGAGCTCGTCGACGCGGAAGCAACACCGAATCAGGATAAAGAGGATAGCCGCCGCCAGAAAGAAGAAGAACACATTGATGCGGCGTGGCAGCGGAGCCCGGGGCCGTGTGTCCTTGTAGAAGCGCATGAGATAGTCGCCGTACATGATACTGAAGATAACGAGCGTGAAGACCTGCAGGGAAAGGCCGGACAGAGCAACGTCCGCGCCAATTTTGTTCGCGTCGGCGCCATTGCCAGCCGACATGGCGCCACCGGTGGCCTGAAGGACCAGGGAGACAATGTCGCAGGGGACGAAAAAGTAGTAGAAGAACTTGGGGTTGAAACGAGCCAGCGAGCGGTCGAGGCGGTCAACGCTGTAGATCGTTAGCGGGTAAGATAATAACAGGGAATTTCAGTCTTACATTCTTGCCAGCGTCACGTAGATGGCCGCACAGAAGAACACGGGAGCGGTAGTGAGGCAGACTAATAGTTAGTAGGATATAAAAGTAGAGCACCGGATATCACCTACCGATTTCAATCATGAACCCGTTGAAACTGAACACATCATAGTGCAGCAACAAGCGACCGACATAGCCAATGATCTCATCGACGCAGCCAACGGCAATGACAATGGCGAACTCGCCCAGCGAGGAGCGCCAGATCAGACCCTGGACGAGGTGGATGGTCATAGTAATGCTGAACAGGGTAATGAAGACGACGCTGGCCGCCACTGACGGTGCGTACCCCAGGACACTGTTTTCCATGCCGCACAAAGCAATCGTGCAGTTGGAGTCGGAACCGATGGCGATCAAGCCATCCGGAAGAGTGTCGGACATGGCGCCGAAATAGAAGAGATTTGTTTTTTTTTTTGTTAGCGACGTGCAGGTCTCTGATAGTTCCTCCTGGTAGTTGATAATGAACAGCCCGTAATCAGCTACAAGGGAGCCGGTGGGAAGGAGACAATGGGAAAGTAACAAGCGAGTGAAGAAGAAGACAACCAGGGACGATCAGGGTCGTAAAGAGTGGAAAGTGACGGCTCAGTGCGATGGAAGGGTTTCGTACTGCAAGTGAGCTGATCATGAGAAGGAACAGACAAGAAAGCCAAGACATCGGACATGCTCATATATAAGAAAATAATAATACATAAAACATAGATGTTGAGATACTCCGGTGGAGCGGTCTCCGACCAGGACCGGCGACAGGAATTCCGACTGCATTCTACTACCAAATTTGTGACCGTACCGGCTTTAGTGGGGCAAACCAGGAGCTTGAAACGTAACCCGCATACTGTGCCGTTTACCAACGCCGCCGTCCACGAAAATAGCGCTAAAGAGGACTGCGCCACGACATCATCGGTAGCCCGGCCACGACTTGCTAGTGTAGGCGCCCGAAAGCGCAATGGATCTCGGCCGTGATTAGGCAGAAAATCTCCGCGCAGCGTCGGCGCCGGCGGTAATGCGTAACCTAAGGGGTGCAAATCCACAAGCCGATCGGCACCGCCAGGCAGCAGAATTGTTTGGCTTGTGAAGTGCGTCCTGTTTCGGCGACAGAACTACGCGATGACGCGGTCGTTCAAGAAGTTCGAATGGCTAACCCCTTGAATATTGATCGAGTGGTAGAGCTGGACACACAAAGCGCTCGAACCGCTGCGGGCGGAGCATAGTTCTGGCCGCGGCAGCGATCGCAAGCAATTCGCTTTCGGGTAGTGCATGTTTAAAGTCGAAAGGAGACGTAGAAACGGGGATGGAGAACGAGGAGGGAGCCAAAAACAATGCCTAATTGTAGCCAGAAGTGTCTCTACGTGCCCCACGTGCAAATCCAGCGGGGCCGCTAAGGCTCTCCGCTCGCGAACATGGCGATCCGTGAAAGCTTGGCGGTCGCCCTCCACTGGCACCGCTAAAAGAAAACACGCAAACGACACAGTGCCTCTCCTCTGTAAGAATATACTACGAGTAGAGTTTTATAGAACACCTCTACTACTTCTACCCGATTGTTTCATGAAAGCCTACTTTTTGTACTCCCTATCTAGTATGTACAGGCTGCTCGTTTTTCATCACGACACTACGTTGAGACTCCCTTCTCAGCCTCGTTCGGCGTTCTCGCCCTCCTTCCCCCCCTTTTAAAGTATCTTTCTCGAGCCACACCCTGTTCCTACCTCTCTGTGCGGCGTTGCCTCCCTCTGAAGAAACACCAACAGGAAGTCCAGACCAGCAACGGCAGTGACGGTAACTGCAGCGTTGGTTGCTACTGGCGACGCTGGAAATATGGATGCAGGTGTCAGGCTTATATGTGGTCATAAAGGCTTTGGCGACATACTCGTAGGCATTGCCGCCAGTGCTGGTGCCTAGGCTGATGCTGTTAACGATGCGGTTGGCCAACTCGTTGAAGCGAGAGAAGATGGCACCTGTTCTGGCGGTACCCAAGATCTGCCCGAAGCTGAACATAGAAATCCGGTGTACTAATGCGCCGCAATCGTTCGGAGACGAAGGTCTCCTCGTCTCTTGGCCCGCGAGCAATTGGGGGAACTAAAAATTGCTGAGATGAATAATAATACACACCAGAAGGATAGCACTAGAGCAGATTTATGGGGGATAGAGGTCGGCACAAGGGACTTGCTAAAACAACCACGCGACGACCTATCGGAGATATGGCCTAGGACACGTTCGTAGGACAGTATGCAACTCTGCGAGATCACTTTATCGTGCCGCCGAGTGTGTTTGTTCCAGTCGCAGTCCGAGTCCCTTTGAGATCACGAGGTGGACCTAGAGCGGTACGGCTGCTAGTCATCTTCTCGTCTCAACATTTGCCCTCTGTCGCTCAGACGTAGGCCCGATGCTTAGCTGGATCTAGCCCCGTGGCCTCAGCTGGTCAAAGTGCCTTAGTGCCGGTCCGGGTCGACGGCCTCGCCCCACGTGTCTCAGGGTGTAAATAATCGTTGCATCTGCCTAGCAAGATACTGCCAGAGTACGAAGAGCACAATGGGTGAAAAATTGGTAACATCTAGGTTACGTGTCTCTTTTAAAGAAGGGCTACAGACAAGTTTGGGTGGCTACTGTTGTATTTCTCATGTACTTTTCGCATCGCCACCTTGGGGATTTCTATTGATCCGTTACATGCAAGAAGAGTATGTGATGACATTTATCGAATAAATGCCCAAAAAATATTATTAAATACAGTTTTTACCGGCCACAATTTCCAGTACTAAGAAACTAAACAGTCTTTCGGTCCCGTGCGCTTGACCAGAAAGATCACCTTGCATGCTGTCAGACACTACCACGCCTTACAAGGTGTAGGTGCCACCGATGTCGACCAGGTAGGTAAGCGAGTTGAACTCGACATCAATCTCCCGAATCTGCCAGTAGCCCTTTTCCTTGGTGGTCTTCAGAATGGTGATGCCATTGACAGTCTGCTGGGCCTGGCCGAATGTTGCGTTCCAGCGCAGCGCAATAGTCTCGCAGGTGAACGCGTCGATCGACTTGACAACTAGCGGGGTTGCCTGGTTCTGGGCTTGCGCCTGCATGAAGATGGCCTTGGTCGCAAAAGTAGGCGAGCCCAGTGCCTGACCAGCGAACACGTTGATGCTGTCCGAATACTCAATAAACTCGTCGGCGACGTATTTAGTGGCGTCATCAGCGGTATAGTCGGCAATTAGGCGTTGGTATACGGCGACGACGGCCGTGGCATCGTTCGGGGTGAGGCAGGGCCCGAAACCATTGCCCGGCCAGCCCTTCCTGTAAGGTTGCGCATGAGCGGCGGGGGAGGCCAGAGCAGAACCAAAAATGGCGGCAGCAGCGAAAGCGGAAGAGAAGCGCATTGTGGCGAAATGTATGCTTATGCTGAAAAAAACGAATGAATTAACGAGTGAGGCTACCAGGTCCTTTGAGTGAATGCTTTGAGGAGATATGTGGGAGGGACGGCCAATGGTAGATGTATTTATATCTTAGTTCCTGATGCACGACGCTTGCGCTCGCCAAAAGAGGAGACGGATTCGTAGCGTCGGTAATTGCCCTGTCTTACCATTCGGACGTCCGGCGACGACAGAGCATGGCCAATATGTTGTGCAAAGGGGCCTTCCTAAGCTAGCGCCATATTTAGTCAATGAAATCTGACCAACGACCAGCTGTATCCGTATTCGTAAAAATAAGCCACCTTGGCATTTCTGCAGGTAAGCATCGGGTGACGTCTACGAATCCCACACGGGCGAGAAGGGCGGGGTTCCAAAATCGATTTTCATTTTTCTGTGCCAAAAGAAATTCAAGATCGCCTAAACAGGAACGAGGACACCCTCATTTGGGCCGCCCAACAGTGCAAATTGAGACGGTGGACTTGTCCGCCTACAATAAGGTTATCAACATTGCTATCAGCCTTATATACGAGTACGAAAAAAAGCGCAAGTACTGTAGCCTCTAGCGCCCTGCAACGTATGCTAGCAAACTGCTGACCTTGTAAGCATGGTGGAGACGTCCCAAGCTTGCTGTTGGTCTGTTTGGGAACCGCGGCAGTTTAAAGTAGCAGCGAGACGACTTTTTGTCTTTAGTGCTGTCTTCCAGAGTCCGGATTGGGCTCGCACGCTGGTCCCGCCAATGGCGTTTCTGCCGAGTAGTAAAATAGAACAGCGAGACACTGCGGCTGACCGGCTTCGGGCCTATATCCATTTGGAGCGTAGTTGGTGCTTCATCATGTGAAATGTCGGGCCGAGGGCTATAATGAGCAGGGGAACACGACGGTACGTCGCATGTGTTGAGCCCCGAAAGCTGGCAGCTAGCTTCCGGGGCTTTTGGATGCGCCCTTGTGGGGCCCCCCATATTACCGCATACCCATAGCTTAGGCAGTCAGCCGTCGAGGCCGTCCCAAGTTATGCTTGCGCGAAGGTCATACCCGCACAATGTGCAAGCTGAAGTCAGACCTAGTTTTGCCATGGGACGAGTGCGGAGACATGCAGGATGATACAGTCTCCCTTCTCTGTTTAAGCGCCCGCTAGGAGGCCAACGGCAAGCGTCTAACGGCAGCAGACACTGCTTGTTGGCCCAACTTAAGGATTCGTTCCTACGCGCGGTCACGCCGGCATAACACTTTGCGTCATTCTATTCTGATAATTTCCAACTATCTGAATACACCTCATCGATGAGGATTTCCGACTAGCTCCGCCGTGTTGTGCAGCACCTCCGTCATGCAAAAATGTTGCCTTAGACTACGGTAGACGGTACGCTGCTACAGATCTCAGGCACCAAATGGGAGCTGACCAAGCGGGCACCAGTCACTACGAGGGTTTGTGCGTTTTGATCGCCATTTTGACAGTTGGTACTGTAGCAACGCTGTATTGCGGGACCCCTGCACATGCTACAAGATCGGATTACCGGATGCCTGTGCGCTCCCTGCAAGTTGTGTGCGACCCTATCTTCGGCTGGTCTTGACACCTTCGATAGACGGTACACAACTGTACGAGGCGAATGTGTTGTACGATCTGCATTACTAATTTGAGCTGTTATAAACATACGTCGTACACATGGTGTGGCTGGGGGAGTGTAGATATTAGAAATACAGCTTGAAATTGGCAAATCGCAAGGGGTTATAGGTCTGGCCTAGACATTGAGGAGAGTCAGCTAGTGCAGACTCCGAGTGTTGATAAGGCTATAAACAGAATTTTCCCAAGGTTCAATCCGTACAAAAGGCAAAATGAACCTAGCTACCATTCCGAATATAGAGTAATAGATGTTGAGCTCTCATAGACGGGTTGAGAGAAAACAGACATATAAAGGTGGGAAGCTAGGACATCTACTACACCGATCCGGTTTGCATCTTTAACACCAGATTCATCGACCTCTCATCTTCCAGCTCTCTCCGTCTAACGTCCAGGTCTGCGCCTAGACGTAGGTTCTCGTCCTTTAGATCACGAATTTCCTGACCGAGCCTCTCGCTGTTGGCCTTGAAAAACAGCACATTCTCCTTCAGCTCTGTAACCGTGCGATGGTGCTCATCGGCCACGACCACACCCTGATTTTGCGGGACCGCTTGTCGCGCCTGGGTCTGTGCTATTGCCAACTGCTCACAAGTGGTTGTGTGTTCCTGAGCAAGCCGCGTCCGCATGGCCCGCTCGTCTGCTAGGCCCGCCTCTTGTATGCGCAGCAGCTCGTTTTTGCTTCTTAGGACGCCCATCAGATAATCGATCTGCTGCTGCATCTCGACTATGCCACTGTGGTTTGTGGGTTGTGCAAGGCCTTTCGAGGGGACGGTGCCATTACCGCTCCCATTGCCAGACTGAGAGAGTTTGGTCTGGAGGCTAGCGCACTCAGACTCCTTGGCTGCGACTCGGGCCTCCGCATTGTGCAGTTCCTCCTGGGCACTTGTGAGCTCCATTAGCATGTCGTCCAGTACGCGCTGCTCGGCCTCGGCGTCGGATTGCAGCCTCTGGATCTCGGCCTTGAGGTATGCGTTCTGTTCCTCGAGGCTGATATCTTCCTTGTCAGTTTCACCCGGGCGGTGTTGGCTTTGCGGTTGTGTACTGTCCCCCACGTCCACGTCCATGTCCATTTTCCTCTGAGCATTTAGGTGCTGATCGTTGAAATCGCCCTCGGCCATTACAAGGCCAACGTTGAGCGGCGAGGGTTCCGGATAGTCCTGGCTGTGGGGAGAAATTCTGCCGTGACCGGTGACGCGGGCTATAGCAGAAAGGGGGGAGTGAGGGCCGTTGATCTTGTTGGTCGACATCACTGGCGATGATGCTGCCATTGCTGCGTGATTCAAATCAGTATCGGCGGTGGACACATTGAATATTTGGACGGTTATTAGTACCTAATGACAGCGCTGATTCCGTTTGTCACGGCCCGTAGCTGTATGGCAAACAGAAAACAAATCCAGAAACAGGCGGTATGTGTAGAGAAGAAATATGTCGTGGTAAACATGCCGACATCCGGCGGGAAGCCTAAAATGAGCACGAAAAGCGGGCCCATTGCCTTTTTCACTACCCCCAACAAAAAGTAAATGCACGGGGTCGCGGTGGCCGTGGCTGCTCAATTTGAATACACATGGGACGAATCGTTTGCCTTGGGGCAGGGCAAGAGATGATAGCCAGGGAATCCTACAAGAGGGCTACCGCTACTCTGCGCACTACGTAGGCGGCCGGTTATTGCGGCCGATAATAACCCCTGGTTGCGCTGCGCAGGCGGCCGGTTATTGCGGCCGGTAATAACCCCTGGTTGCTCACTGCGCAGGCGGCTGGCTATCATGGCCAATAGTAACCGTCTATTTTGCCCGTCTGTCAAAAAAGTCAAAACAGGGGACCATTTCAGACTCCTGCTTCACTTGGAAGGGCGTGCAAGTAGATCCCAAAATACACCCCCTCCGTTGGGATGCCTAGAAATAATGGGTCAGCCAAGTTTGTCATTGGTTGTGGCTGATTCAACGTCTGTTTTCTTTCCCAGTATCTGTACACTGCGTGTTTGTCGTCTCATGAAAGTGTACAGCAACTTCCTCCAAGATCAACACAATGGCGGAAGTCCGGAATATGTCCATGCCAGCCCCTACGATGGACTCAAAGTTGGAGTATGTTATGAGAGAGTGCCTGTGCGACGAAAAACGGGCCAGATCGCTTCTTGATGTACGTCCGATAGCACACATAGGGTTCAACCTCGGCGCTGATGACCTGAACAGTTGAGCAAGCAGGACCCTCTGAAAGCAGTCAACCATCAGAAAACCTTTTCCGCTATGCTGGCTCGCCAGGGCCACTCTCGAGCCCGACCTAGGGAATCGACTGTATCGCTCGAAAGCCACAAGGAGTCTGTGTTATATCCTATTACTACTCCGACGCGTTCGACTCCTCTCCAGAGCACAGAGCTAGGCGATTCAAACAGAGGCATTTTGGCCACGGCTGCCGAGGACAGGGCTGCGGCAGATGTTTTGTTGACATCGAACACCAGTACTGTGATCGGGCCAACGCACATCGGCCTGGCACAGTCTTTTGTTGAGACTGAAAGCTCCAATCCCCCAAAGTCAACAGATACAGAAGAGTCATGGGAGTGGAACTTTCAACTGCCCCGACTGCCTGCGGAGGAGGCCTTCGAAATTATGAGCATGCCACGACACTTCAGTGGAGGACTGAGCTCACAAGACTTGGGAGAGGGAGAGATACCCTCTTTCAGTCTCCGAGAGCTATGTGCGGCTGCGCAGCAAGGTGCCAGCACCTCAACCATCCGGAATTATCTGCAGAGCTTCCCCAGTGCTACCGTTGAAGCACGAATTAACGGCACCGTCGAGGGCTTTCCATCTATCTTCTACGCGGTTGAGGCCGTCGATCCGGCCCTGTTGAGGCTATGGGCCAGCTATGGCGCCGACATCTCCGTGGCGCATTCGACCACGGGGACGCCCTTGCTGGCCTATGCCATTATTCTCAGCGAGATTCTAGACGGACGTGACACTTCGCCTGTGGTGGCTACGCTACTAAGCCTAGGGGCGTCACCTCAGTCAATCCCCAACGAGTTCTATGTGCAGTACAACAGGGATCTGTCCGAAGACGAACTGCTCCAGAATATCGATGGCCGTAACGACGGCAGCGCAGCCATACAGAAAGAGTGGGAATGGTGCAGTGCTCCTGCCGTGCGCAGGAAACTGGCACGTACAACGAATCTCACCCAACGCTATTATCTCGACCGGGCGACCAAACTTAGCCGTGCCGGCGTCCGCCATCGACAAGTCGCCGTCCTGCGCAACGCCGGGGCCATCCTCGGAATACCATACCATCTTATCGGGCAGACGGCCGCAGCCAACCATTTGCTGCGCAAGCTGATGACACACCTCACGGTGCCGAGCAAGAGGCCGCTCGTCCTTGCTTTTTCTGGACCCAGCGGCCATGGAAAGACCGAGCTGGCCAGGCAGATCGGCGACCTCCTAGGATTGGCGTTGCAGGTGGTCGACTGCACCATCTTCAACGAGGAGAGGGAGCTGTTTGGACCTCGGGCTCCGTATTTCGGTTCCGAACGGGGCAGCCCGCTAAATAATTTCATTGCCCAAAACGCCGGCCGACGGTCTGTCGTCTTCCTCGACGAGTTTGAAAAGGCGTCCAAGAAGATCCACCAGTCGCTTCTTCTGCCCTTTGACAGCGGCGACTACCAGGACCGCCGCACGCTCGGAAACGTTGACTGCTCGCGCACGATCTGGATCTTGGCGACCAACGCGCTGGACGAGACCATTCTGCGGTTCTGCAGCGCCCATCCGGCCATCCTGCAGCAGGATTCTGCAGATGGGAACCACGCCGTGACAAAGCACCTCACCAACAAGCTGTCGCGAGAGCTACGCAGTGCGTTTCTGGACTACTTTGGCGCGCCGATCACAGGTCGCGTGTCCGACTTCATCCCCTTCCTGCCCTTCTCCAAGGGCGAGCAAGCTGTCGTGGCGCACAAATTTCTGCTGGAACTATCCGAGAACGTCGCTGAGCCGGTCGTCCTCCGCCAAGGGGCCGAGAGAGCACAGCTGCTGGGGAACGTGAGACTGCATATTCGGCATGACGCCAGCGTGTGCACCGAACTCGCAAAGGCTGAGTACAGCGAGGAGTTGGGTGCGCGGAGCCTGCGCAAGGCCGTGGAGCACGTGCAAGACCGGCTCGTCGAGAGCTATCTTGACGAGGAGGATGAGATCGAGGAAGGCGACGGCATTAGCAAGACCGACTTTATCGTCGACGTCAGAGCGGACGAGATTGTGGTTCGCAAGCAAGCTGTCGAACAGCGGGTTGATTAGAGACTTGGCCTTTCCGTGGAGCAGCGATACTACGTACTTTTTTGCATTATACTACGCCTTACTAGGATAGTGATGCGGTGGCTCTCCCATCACTGCCCCCTGTACCTTTCGAAGTGGTGTGGTTAAATTGTGTCAATTGTGCCTGAATTGAAGTCAGCCTTTTCTCCCCTGTTTTGGGCCACATCATCGCCTTCCCCGCCGCAGGCCCGGAATACAAGTAACAGTCCCTAGTAATCGTAAACTGTGCGATGCACTGTATTGGCCAACGCAAGCCGTATCTACGGGACCACTAAAACCCCACGCGCGGTGGCGCTAGCTAACGTCACCCCCGACCGTGCGGACTACGAACAAACGTATGCCAAAGCAGTGGGCCGTTATTAGGCTACCCACCCCGCTAGGCTTTCTAGCTCTGTTTGGATATGGGAGGATACTGCTGGTGTACTGCTGGTATTCTTGTATCGCCTTCCCTTCTCTCACGTTTCCTTGCTTCGCTATAAATTTTCTGCTCCCTCTTACTTGTACTCTTTCCTCGTGCCCCCTCTTGCTCTTAAGAGCCGAGATCAAGTTCATCCCGTTTGCTTTCTAGGATTGTGTCGCGCACCAGTTGTCAAAAACAACTGCAACAACAGCTCCATCTGCTCTTTTCCAGATCAGACACTCCGAATCGATGAGCTCCCTCTTAGAACGGCCGGCCTTGGGGCAGAAGGTCGCAATCGGAACCTTTTACAATGCCTATAACGACACATTCCAAAGCGCGTCGCTCTTCTCGGGAGACCTGCCGGCAAGCATGGTAGATACGTCACGTTGCGAGAAGACGTCGACCGGCCTGAGCTACGTCGACTCTCATAAGGGGCGGCATGATCTGCTGGGGATTAATCCGCAAGTCGGGTCCAGCATATTCGCTGGCCTGGCTCCTGCTGGGGGATCCGGGAACTGTCTCCACGAACAGCGCAAACGCAAAGCAATCGGCAAAGATTCCAGCATAGAACATTATGGCGCCCTACATCATCAGATAACTACGGCCGAAGATCGACTCCAAGCCAACAATCCGAATCTGCGAGAGCACATCGCTGCTTCTAGACTTCAGTTCGGCGATCCTACGCATGTTGTCACCGGAATTGTGTGGGGATGCCAGACAGTTATCGTAACTCGATGCATCAGTCTACGCGACACCCCGGACGAAACAAAAGACGACGCATCACTGGCTGCCGACCACAAGCTTTTATCTCAAGCCTTGACCATGTTCATAAAGGCCGTGGATGACCTGCAATATATCCCCAATCCAGATCTGCAAGATATTCAAAGAGAGGGACTGAAATACGATATCTCCGCCTATAGCGAGATTTTTGACAATGGCGGCATGGTCCTGCACGACTTGAGAGAGGCTTTCGACCTGATCAAGTTGCTGCCGTCACTCCTCCGGCACAGTGGCACAAACAACCCAAAGGGCGAGCCAATTCGCTACGCTCTACTTCCTGTCCAGACGGTTGCCGCCATTTTTGGGCTCCGCAACACTTGTCTCCAAGGCTCCGATAGGAACCTACTTTCCGTTTCTCACGAGCTTCTCGATGCTGTTCTGCAGCACTTTGGCAAAGTCATGTCTGTCCTGCACAAGCTAGTCGAATATGCTGGCATTTTGGATAGGCACAAGCCATACGTCCCCTCAGGACACGTACAGGACGTGGAGGGTACCATATCGACAGTCGGGGCAGAGATTGAACAGCTGAAGCAGACGTACGCCCAGTTCCTGATGCATGCTCGGATGCATGGGCCAGACGAGTCGAAAATAACGAGCGTGTTTGATGGCCTCGAGCAACTCCGGTCATCATGTGAGCAGATTCTGAATCTAGCCATGGACCATCACGATAAGATCACGTTTTCCCGTGCAGCCGTCGCTCGCGGGGCAGCCTACATCGGTTACAATGGTGTCGACTTGGACAAGGTCCTCCGCGCTTCCGCTGCCTCGCAAAGGGATGTGTACGTGTTCAAATTTAGCCGGGCGACAATGGCAGCTGATGGGACCGCCGATGCCAATTGTGTCCTGCTTGAGGAGCTTCTTCAGCGACAGACTAAGCCGCCTACGGAGGCGGCGATCGTTGTGCTGGACTGTGATGCTCTAGGCCAGCCGCTGGAAAGAGTGCAGATTGCACACTATGACGTGCATGGAAAGAACACGACCCCAGATCTGCTTGAACAGCGGCTGTTTGAGTCCGATCACTGCTTTGCACGCTGTGCTCCTGGAGCGCTCGAGTCGGGCGATGAGATTAAAAAGCCCGTGCAGCGATGCATGGTCAAGATCCCGTGCCCTGGGGCCAGGTGCAGCAAGCTGACGGCGTGCCATTGGATCTGCTCGTGTTGCAATGGCCAGATCGAGTTTGGTTACTCTGACAACTACATCTACTGTGACTGTGGCCGAGCAAAGTTCGATAAATGGCAGTTCAGGTGCAATGGTGCAGACCATGAGCAGGCAGCCAAGGGGCGAAAATACAAAAAAAGGAAGCATGGCCACAGCTCGGATGGCTACATGGCTTACAAGAGTCATGACCAGCTGCTATCGAGCCTCAAGAGCCTCAAGCAGTCAGACTACATCAACATTCTGATACTGGGCGAGACGGGCGTAGGCAAGTCGACATTCATCAACTCGCTCGTCAATTACCTCTCGTTCGAGACGCTTGAAGAGGCCAAATGGGCCGAGAAACTCAGCTGGGTAATCCCATGCTCCTTCTCCATCCAAACCATGGACCGCTCGCAACCCAACGGAGCTATCAAGGAGCGCAAGATCCAGGTCGGCGTACGCGACGACGAGAAGGACGGCAGCAAGGGGGCATCTGCCACGCAGCAGACGGCAGTGTACCCAGTCAACATTGGCTCCAAGACGATCCGGCTTATCGACACGCCCGGAATCGGCGACACGCGCGGCTTGGCCTTTGACAAGAAGAACATGGCCGATATCTTGCGCACGCTCAGCAGCTATGAGCAGCTGCATGGCATCCTCATCCTGCTCAAGAGCAACAACTCGCGCCTAACGGTGACGTTTAACTTTTGCATGCAGGAGCTGCTGACCCACCTGCACCGGAGCGCATCGCGCAACATGGCCTTTGGCTTCACCAACACGCGCATTTCCAACTTCAGCCCCGGCGACACGTTCGGCCCGCTGACATATTTGTTGGGAAAGCACAAGGATATTGGCATGGCTCTCGAAAACCAGAATACGTTCTGCTTTGACTCGGAGAGCTTCCGTTTCCTCGCTGCCTACAAGAACGACGTCTTGATGGAGAACGAAGAGGACTTCCGACGAAGCTGGGAGCACTCGCGCAAGGAGGCCGTGCGACTGGTGGAGTTCTTCGATTCCAAAGTCCCGCACCAAGTGAAGAGCACAATCAGCCTCAATGGCACGCGGCAGCTGATTGCCGAGCTTACGAAACCCATGGCCAATATCTCGCAGACCATCAACACGAACATAAAGGTGTGCAGCGACCGCATGGAGGAGCTTCGCGACACACAGCTGTCTGGCAAGAAGCTTCTCCGGCGACTGCAGGTGCCAAAGTTGCACCTAAGGGCCGTCAAGCTAGACCGTCCGCGAACCGTGTGCCGTAATGAGGACTGTGTCGAATGGCGCGACAATGGTACTGGTTCTCTCATGGCCATGTACAAGAATCCTTGTCACAACCCGTGCTACCTCGACAACGTCCAGGTCGACCGCGTCGACTGCCCGGAACTGATGAATTGTGCTGCTTTTTTCTCCAAGAGTGGCTTCTGCTGCCACGATGAATGCGGGCATAGTTGGCGAGAGCATATGCACGACTACTTTGAGCTAGAAGTATGTGCTTCTCTGATTTCTCCAAACGTTTTTATACTTCCTCGGTCGCAATATGCTAACCTATATGAATGTTCAGGAATATGAGGCCCTCGTGACGGACACGGAGGCGCAGCGGCAGTTTGAGCTGAACGAGAGCGATATTGTGGTGAAGCAAACGGCCCTCGACGAACTGGAGTGCCGCATCGCCGAGTACAAGGAGGAACACGCAAAGATCCAGCAGTCTGCTGCGCAGTTTGGCATCTTTCTGAAGAAGCATTCCATCACCCCCTACAACGACGCCACGCTTGAATACCTCGACATGTTGATCAAAGAAGAGACGCAGAAGGCACGCGTGTCGCGCGACGAGACCAAGTTGGATAATTTGCGCAAAGATTACTCGGCCCATATCGAGCTCGTCAAGAGTCTCGAGAACAGTATGGCCTGTGGTACGGGCGGCGACGGTCCGATGGATGACCTGGACGTTGAGGCAGTCGTGCAGGAGCTGTACGGCCTCCAGCACTTTGGCCAAATGTTGCGCGATGTCAAGGATGGGGTTGTTGATGCTCACCAGGCTACTAATCGCGAGCGGCCGTTCAAGATTCGAGGCCGCGCCTCTGCTGGCAGCACAAGTTTTCAGTGGCAACCACCGCCGTCCAGCTCGTTCCAGCAAAGCCGTACCTGGTCTAATGTCGCCGCAGAGCCCTACTATGCCTATGGTCGTGAGAATGCCAACAACAGACCCAACAATGGCTTCATGGAGCACGTCAGGGGCGGGATCGAACGCTATTCCTTACGGATAGGTCGATCAGGCTGGCTGCAAGCTCCCTGGCGATAAGGGGAACACATTAACCCGTATTTCTAGCTAGTCGTTTGTGCACGTATCCTCGAGGCAATCTAAACATCGGTAGCGAAGATCCAATTACTAAAACTGCTACTTTCGCTCCTCGTCTATTCATGTGCAGTATGCCACGCTCTCTTTATAAGCAGGATAGATACGTTAACGTGTTGAGATTTGATCATACTTGAAGGTCTATGAGGAGCAACTAAGTTTAACAACGCAGACAGCAAGTTTGTATCTACACGACATCTATCGCTTTACAAATTGCTCCCCGAAATCCAGACCCACGAATGGTAGAGCTATTTTGGGCTTTGTAGTTTTGTTGACCAATGGTTAAGTAGGCGTCTCGACAGAGAGTCGTCAAATCCCAGGCTGCGGAAGCGACAAGCTACAGCAGTCCTGGTCTTCATAGCATATGAATGTCTCATGGTTGAGCGTAAGAGTCGCACGGCTATGTCGCTTGTCCACAGAGCCGATAAGAAGGGAGACGGGTTCCCAGCTGGGACCCACTTGGAAAGAATTGGATATTGGCAAAGTAGGTTTATTGGTACGTTTCGTCCTTTCCTTGCTGCACTACAGCGGGATCGTGTTGGCGAATTGGCATCTCCCACGACTTCCGGACTTGAGTCGATTGACAGCCGAAAGCTTCGATCTTAGTAAGGGTGAAGCTCTCGACTAGTCGGCAGGCAACTGATGTGTTGGAGAAAAAAGGCGGAGCCAGAGACCTTTCCTTGCCTCGCTTATGTCTTTTCTCGTATCTACCCTGTGGTACCATTTTGGGAGTGTCTAGGAGTATCGGCGACCCCCGCAGAAACATGTGGATTAAAACAAACTATCTAGCTTCTCCGCAACAAATCACTGTCAGTCTATGCGGTACGGCTTGCGACAATATCTAAAGGCTGTTTGCAGGCCCCCACAACTACAAAGAGCGACTCAGAGGTAAAAGTAACAAAACGGCCCAGAAGTCGTGTCCATGACCTCTCTAATAGTAATGCTCGGGCCCGCATATCCCAAGTCAATAACATCATCGAGAGTGGTGTAGCGGGATTCGGGATCGTTGGCCCAGGTGATGTGGCCGTAGTCGGTGGCGTTGAGGTCGTACCTGCGGGTGGCGGGGTCGAGAGATTGCCTGTTTGTCAGCAGTCAGACGGCGGTACTGGTACAGCTGTAGGCGCGAGGGAAAGGATCTCACCAGTACGTCCACATGCGGTCCATCTGGCCGTGGTGGACCCAGAAAGCCGGGTCGGCCGGAGAGGTGAAGAGATCACCGCCAGGGTCACCACCAATCGTGTAGTGGATGCCGCCATGAGGGCCAATTTCAACCGTGTAGGGGATGCCCTCGGACAGGTGGCGGTAAACGGAGATGTTGGGCGTGCTCAGTAGGTCTAGAACCGTCGTCCAGTTGGCATAGCGCGTGTTCATCGCCCCCCCCAGGTCACGCTTCAGTTTCCGCGGGTTGTAGCCAAGGCCGCCGTCCGGGCCGGCAGCGACGCCGAGCAGGCCGCCGACAGGGCCGAGATTGACTGTCATGTTGGCAAAGGCTCCGGTGACGACATAGGAGCCGCCAGTGCCGGCAGGTAGCTGTATGTCGGCTCCACTGACGCCGGAAGGAGGAGAGATAACGGGGCCATCGTGAACAATGTACTCGCCGTTTCCTCCGATGCTGGTGTCGCTTCCGTCAAATATGGGCGAGAGCTCAGGGGCGGCGGCATAGCGAGGCCAGTCCCAGTACTGTGAGGGCACGGGAATGGTCAGAATGAGGAAAAAAGATAAGAATGGAAAAAAAGAAAAGGAAAAAAAAGCAGAGCAAGGGGGACCTCGAAACTGACTGGCTGGTAGCCCCTGTAGTTGCATTCATCGCGCAGGGCTCTTTCGTACGAGTAGACGAACCAGCGGTGCCAAGGCATGAAAATGCCAGAGTAGTGGATGGTCAACGTCTGCTGGATGTGAACAACAGTGAAGTCGTCGAACTAGACCGTTAGCTGACTGCCAGAGAACCGCGCGATAAAAACCCACCCTCGACCTGGCACCCGCCGACACATTGTAAGGCGTCCTTGCCGGCAGGGTCTGCAGGCACTTGACGGCATCAATGTAGTCGAGCTTCTCCTGGCGAGAGAGCGTGCCACTGAGGTGTCAGTTTTAGGGGCTCACAATATCTCATTCGTGTTATTCCTCTCTCATGGGCCTTTATTACTCACTACTCCTTCCGGTAGATCACAGTTTTGGCGTTACAGGAAGAGCATGGACGCTTGGTGGCGATGTTAGCAGCAAAGTTGTCCTTGATTTTGCCGATAAGCGCTTGAGCCGCGACCTCGTCCTTGGCCAGGTCGCGGCTGCTCAGCATTGACGGTACGGCCGCAGCTGCATAGGCCCAAACCCCTACTGCAGCAAAGGTCGAAAACAGCTTCATGGGTGCGACAAGGGGGGAAACAACGGGGAGTGAAACGAGAGAGTGCGGGATGCCGGTTTCGAGAAGGTGCAGACGTCTAAATCGACCTTCTTATTGACAGTCGACACCGCTGCCTCCGAGTCAACAACACAGACGGCAGGGGACTTCCAGGGAAAGCAGGGGAAGGTAGGCTAATGCAGGCCAGGCCCTTGGAGGGCCAGGCCCTTGGCATTATTGGCTGGTATTGAATATACCGCATTGGCATGCGGAGTGAGCGGCCTTTTGAAATTCGCAGAGGCGGCAGAGACTGCAAAGAGTTGCAGCGCAGTTGGTGACAGCAGAGACACCTGCATATTACTGCGGGGCTGCTGCTGAGAGGCACGGCAGACACGGACCCGGTGCAGAGCCTTGGTGGCAGGGGAGGATTTGATCTCCGGGGGTGGATACGGGTATGGGTAGTTACTCTAGTGAAATAAATTAATGGTACCCATACACCGCGGCATGTACCTTTGTGTGGCCGGGGTGGTCCTTGAACTGACAGTAAGTAGGAGTTAGTACAGCTTACGAATGCAATTCGACGAGTGCGGCTCGTAAGCGTCGGAGTTGCTAACCAGATTCGATGCTTTCTTCACCTGGCCCTTGAAGAGTGAAACGGGCTGCGGCTGGGGCGTCACAGCCCGACGGATGGGATACTCCCCAAGACTCGGAAATAGGAGGAGTACGAGTAGGCTGTCAAAAGTCGGGATGCGCCACAAGGCCGAGAAGGGCTGTGAACCGCGCGAAAGTGTATTGCTCAAATCTCCAACAAAATGACAGACACGGGCGAGGAAGATGTCAACAGAGGCCCGCAGATTCTCATCGTCTGCGGCACTTTGATCGGTATATCTGTGCTGATGGTTGCGCTACGAATTTGGGTACGGGCACGCATGATTCACCATGTTGGCCTGGACGATTATTGCATGGTGGCCGCGATGGTGAGTGAGGAGCGCGCGCGGAAACCCAAGTGAAGACACTGACGGCCAGATTGTCCTCTTTGTCGAATTCATGGTCATCATCCCCGAGGTCAAAGTCGGCGCCGGCAAACACAAGCAGTTTATTACGCCGCCCGAGAACATCGTCAGAGGCCTGCACCTCAACTTTGTCACCCAGCCGTTGTGTCTCCTCGGCTTGTTGCTCACAAAAGTCAGCGTCGGCCTCTTCCTCTTGCGCATGACCCCGACGCCCGGCTTCCGCCGCTTTATTGTCGGCGTCATTATCTTTACTATTCTGTCGGCCACGGGAAATTTCTGTAGGTCGTCTTGTGCAATTCATTCTCCGTCTCTGGCTCACCTCCCCGCCCAGTGACCGTCTTCTTCCAATGCCGCCCACTGGCGTACACCTGGGACACGTCCATCTCTGGAACGTGCATCCCGTCGGGCCACCTCAAGTTCGCGGCCTTTTTCAACTCGAGTACGTGTCATATTCCCAAGCGTGACTCCAAGTTGCCCCATGCTCACAGCCAGGCGTGTCCGTTCTCACCGACCTCATCTTCGCGCTGCTGCCCATTCCGATGCTCTGGAAGGTCCGGCTCAACCGCAAAACCAAGATCGCCGTCGCCGCGATTCTGTCTCTTGGCGTCTTTGCCACGATAGCCGCAATTGTCAAGATTACCTTCCTCAGCAGCTACGGCAAACATGGCGACTTCTTATTTGACAGCGTCGACATCACCATCTGGACCACGGTAGAGATCTGTGCCGCCATGGTTGCAGGCTGCTTTCCCGCACTCAAGCCGCTCTTCAAGTCTATGCTTGCCGGCCGCAGCAGTGGAAAGTCACGCGAAACGTACACACACGAGGGCTACATTCGCAATCTCAACGACGGCAGCGCCCGCCGCACCTTTAAACCGCACGGCGCCATCAACGAGTTCGAAATGTACATCCGTCAGGGAAACGAGGCCGCCGCAGTTGGCCGTGAGGACTCGACCGAGAGCATCCTGCCGGCCGACGGTCAGCCCAGCCTAGGCGGCATCACCAAGACGACGCAGGTTGTGGTGGCGGTAGACGAGAGCCAAGAGAAGACAATCAAGAACCTGGTCTGATTTTCTGGGGCTGATTTTCTGGGGCTGTTTTGCACTTTCTTATCCTAGTGTATTTCAACATTCTCGAATGCCTTGTGTTCGTGCGGAGAAGGCGCCATGTACTCACCCCTCCCCTTTTACGGAGTACTAGACTTAAGAGACGGGAAGTCTAATAGCGGAGAGGCGGTCAAAGCTTAACAAGGATCCTTCGGTTCTGAACACTGGCTGAAGAAGAGCAAGTGTAGGCTAAGCCTGCAGTCGACGCTAATGCGGAGCCGAGGAAAACTCCAAGGCATAATATGGCCAGCGCACCTTGACCCGCTGTTGACTCCACTGGAAATGAAACCATTAGCGTTTTATCAGCAGGGAATGGCTGTGGTTGCGCAAGACGGCAACGCTGCGCATAGCGCACGTCGTATTCTAGGGCACAGGGCTCAAACGGAGAAGGAATGTGACGTGGGATCGATTCAGATCCTCATACGACAACATACGAGTGCACGTCCTTGTTTTTCTGCAAGGCGGGAACGAAACAGGCACCCATTGCGACAATGGAAGCATGCTGACTAATCAGGCAGATTTTGCAAGACAGAAGAACGTATTTACAGTCTATCAATATACACAACACTCGTCGCGCAGTCTACCGAATCCAACCCTTCGGCCCTCCCCACGTGCCCTTGATCATGGACTTCTGGTAGACCCAGGGGAAAAAGTCCTTCTTGAGGTACCAGAACGCGCGCCGCGGCACGGCCTGGTCGATGCCGAACCAGCCGCCAAACGTCTCCTTGGGCACGCCGCCGTACTTGAACTCGGCCAGCATGACCTTGCCGTACTCGGTCAGCAACGGGCACGACGTGTAGCCGTCGTACACGGCCTCGGGGGCGCGCCCGTGCAGGGCGCCGACCAGGTTGCTCACGAGCACCGGTGCCTGTGCCGTAATGGCTGCGGCCGTCTTGGATGTCGGCAGGCTGGACGCGTCGCCGGCCGACCAGACGTTGGCAAAGGTCTTGTGCTGGGTGGTGCCGTTGTCGACGTCCACGTAGCCAGCCGCGTCCGCGATCGGGCTGCCCTTGACAAACGCATAGGGGCCCATCTTGGGCACCGCGTGCAGCAGGTCGAACTTGCGCCGCACCTTTTCGCCGTCGGCGCGCGCCAGAACGGCAGTGTTGCCGTTCTCGACGGCCACCAGGTCGTGCTGGAACAGGCCCTCAACGCCGCGCTCCTGCCGCAGCGTCTCCAGGGCGGCGCTGTACTTGGGCACGCCAAACATGCCCGGCAGGCCGGTGGCAAAGGCCACGTGGATGGGGGAGCTCTCGTCGCCGGCGCGGTACAGCCCAGCACGCCGCCAGTGGTCGAGCGCAAGCCACATGATCTTCTGCGGCGCGCCGGCGCACTTGATGCCGCCCGTCGGCTGCGTGAAGAGCGCGGTGCCCTGACGCAGACGCTCAATCGTGCCAAACACCTTGTCGCACGTGTCGTAGCCGTAGATGGACGAGACCGGGGCGGCCGGGTCTGCCAGTGCCTCGGGCAGGCCGGCGATGCTCGCGTAGTCGATCTGGATGCCCGGCGCCACGACCAGCTGCGCATACCCGATGCGGTCGCCATTGGCGAGCGTGACGCTGTTGTCGGCCGGCGTGAACCCGGCCACGCGCTCGTGGTACAGCTGCACCTTGGGGTCGACCAGGTCGGCCAGCTTGCGCCGAAGCTGCTGCTTCGTCTTGAGGCCGCCGCCAACCAGCGTCCAGCCGGGCTGGTAGTCGTGGAACTCGGCCGGGTCGACAATGGCAATGTCGCCGGCCGCAAACTCGCCCGTGCGCAGCAGCTGGTGGCCAATGGTCAGACCTGCACTGCCACCACCAACCACGACGACCTTGTGCTCGTGTGAAGCGACGCTGACGGGCGCCACGGCTGCGAGGCCACGCTGGCTCGGAGTCGAGAGGAGCGGCCGTACGGCCGTCTGGACGGCGCGCCGGCTAAACATGATGTCGGGGGCGGAGCGCAAAGGACAGAAGAGGTGCCGGACAAGGTCGAACAGATTGGAGTTGGCAGACGACCAGAAGGAAAAGCAACAAAAAATTGAAGCTGTATTGACGCTAATGGCAACGCTAAATATGGCGTCATTTCGGAAAACCGCCCAGGCACCGCTGAGTCATTGGGAAAACACGATGGTTCCGGTAGTGGAACCAGAAATGAGGAAAGTGAGCTGTTTGTTATGGCCTTTTAACCCGTCCACACCAGTTGTCTCCGACTGTTCCTTTACCATTTCGAGTGACCGTGCGAGAAGGAGGCGGTCCAGGTGTCGTGAATTTTACTCGTAGCTTGAGCGCTCTCAAAATTGGATCGCGCTGTACTTGAGACGCGATTCTGTGGATCCATAATAGGTGGCCGCAGCGGGTAGATGCCCAGCACCACCAGATGTCGGTCAGGCGCCGCCGCTGGCGTGGTCGTCTGCTGGCTGGTAACCGAACTCGACGAGCCTGCCGCCTAGCTGATGCGCTTAATCGCAGATCATGACAACGTCGACTGCAAACAGGGGCAGGATTATTCTGCCAGTCTAGTTTTCCAATGTCTTTTGGCTCATCCCGTCTGTCTCGGCTAGCACTCTGCGCCCCGTCTTATGCCTGCACAGTGGATTGCGATGGGCTACGTGCAGCGCCAGCAGCGAGTTCTCCAGCGGAATGACCGGACAGCTGAGGTGCAGCGACGCGTGCTCTAGGTCGGTAATCTACTTCCACCAGAATCCAGCACTGTGTTACTACAACATCTTGTGCATTATTTATACCTCGTCATCCTCGGAAAGCTATCCCGATACAAAGCTTAAGAGTATTCAACCGTCTTGCTAAATTCGCTGCTGTTTCAAACTGCATCTACTAGCAAAGTGCGAGCCGTTTCAAAGACGAGTCCAGCGACAATCTCGGTCCAGACTGTCAACTGTACTGCTAAACGGACTGCCTATCCTCCCTCAAATGTGGCGGTCAGCCCGCGAGAGCCTTCCTCGCCCAGGCTGACCTTAGTCGAGCGTCTTGTTCGCCCAGCCTAGCGTGGGCGAGGAAGCGCCATCAAAGATGACAAACGCGCTCTTGAGGGCGACGTCGCCAAATATATTGATGCCAATATCAGAGCTGTCCTGCAGGCCACCAAAGCAAGTGGCGCTGCCGGTCTCGACGGGACCGTAGTTGAGGTAGGTGGCCGGAATGGTGATGTGGGCGGTGCCGACACCAAAGGTAAAGGACGGCAGGGTGGCGGTGCATTTGAAGACGTAGCCGCCGTACGTTTTGCTGTTGGACGCGCCCTTGACCTTGGCGTAGTAGGCCTTGACAATGGTGGTCGGCAGGTAGAGCAGCGTGGTGCCGGTGTCGGCAATGCCGGAAATTTTGGTAGCGGTAAAAGATGCCGAGCCAACGGCATAGCCGGACGAGGTCCAGGTCCAATAGCCGGGGTCAGTGTCGACGGCGACGTAGGTGATGGCCCCGGTGTAGAGCGAGCTGTTGATAAAGCCAAAATCGTACGAGCCGGGCGCCTCGTGCTTGAGATCGGCTGTGAAGAGTGACGCGTCGAGGGTGCTCTCGGCATTGTCAAAGAACGTGGCCACGGCCTTGGGCGATGCCGTGTTCAGGCCGTCGAAGCCAAGGCCGAGAAGGCCGTCGATGGCGCTGTCGGACGTAAACTCGGACGAGACCGTCTCGGCGCACTCGACGGCCTGTGCCGTGGCCGTCACGCCGCCGACGACGACCGTGTCCGCGTAGATGTTGCCGCTCGACGAGCTGCCATCGCCGTATCCGATGCTCCACGAGTATCCGCTCATCAGCTTGGCCGTGCTGCTGTTGGCGGGCGTGTACACGGTCTGTCCGTCGACCTCCTTGGCCGGCGTCTCGCTACTGAAGACCCATAGGTCCGATGAGCCCGTATCCAGGTCGAGCTGCAGTTCTTGTGGCGGCATGCCGATACTGACGGGTACCGTGTAGGCATCATCGTAGCTGTCGATGGGCGACGCCACAAGGGCGCCCTCGCTGCGCTTGCGCCTAGCCACGAGACCGGTGCGGTCGACCGCCGCCTGTAAGTAGTCTGGGACGGGCACACCGAACTTGAGGTACGTCTTGTAGACGGAGACGGCGCCATTAAAGACATAGTCGGCGTTGCGCACCTGGTGCAGCGTTGACGAGCCGGCGATGGGCAGGGTAGCCCCAATGCGGGCCGGCGCGGCCATGGCCAGGCCGGCGAGGACGACGGTGACGAGGGTTAACATTTTCCGAGGCGTCTTTCAAAATACTACTCGATCCAAATAAGAGACTATGTGTCGAGCTCACAGTTTGACTGTCTGGGAGTCTGCCGTCCCGGCCTCCCCGCCTCCGTTCCCATCCATCCCCTTCTTATACTCCTCTTGCCGGCCCCATTCGTAGCACAGGTGCCAGACCACCCGCCCCCCAAGATAGGAAGCTGGCCTCCTCGCGAGACGATTTCCAATTACAATCGCCGATGATGTGACTTTGGTCAGCGCGCCTTGTCGGGCAGGAGCGGACTGGATGGTACCTACCAAATCGGTTTAGTGCATCTCTGTCCCCGTGGGCGACTGTCTGATACGATGCTTGACATTTCCTCCCGATGTCGATCCCCCAACATAAACGGCAGGCGCACATACTGCCGCTTGGTTCAAATTGGAAGTCACACCGCGAGGTCTAAGCACAATGCGACGTGTAAATCGGGATGAACCGATAACCATCCGAATCAGGGCAGACACCAAGACGCAGATCAGCCGACACATGTCCATATCGCAACCAGGCAGGCAGCTCAGTAAATCGTAAATCACTTTAGCCGTTCTTGGCCCTCCCTCGGCGCCTCTGCCACCTCATCAGCCATCTGAATACTGCTACGGTACTTTGTCCAGCTGTCAGGCTCCAGTCCCGCGTGCTCCCGATTCCACTCCAACACCTGCTGTACCATGCCGTCCAGCGTCGTCACCACCCCACAGTAGCCGAGCCCGCCGTCGCAGACGGACCGCGAGGCCGGTCGGTTGGTCGCGTAGACGTGCGAGACTACGGAGAAGAGTGCCGGCCGGAGGTGGCGCACGTCGCCGCGCAGTGGCGGCAACACTCTCGCCAGAAACGGCAGCCACAGCGGCAGCACAATGTAGAGCTCGATGACATGTGACAGCAGCAGCATAACGACAGGTGGCAATGACATCGTTCGAAAGAGCGTGATGCTGAGCCACTCGAGCATGTTCCAGAGGTCATTGAATTGGATGGGTGCGTTCGGGTCCGTGACGGTAAAGGGGCGGCCGGCCAGGGGTGCCGAAGCCGAATCGGGGTCTACCAAGACACCCTCCAGCAGCAAGTGCGCCACTGCACAGTTGGCGCCGTGCACAAAGCAGTTGACAATGTTGTATGACCACGACGGTAGCTCGGCCGTGTTGAGCGGCCCACCGACCGTGTTGTCGGTCGCATGGCCATAGACGCCGTTGGCCGGCCGGATAGTGCCGGTGCGCATAGCCGGCCCGTTGACGCTGCATACCAGCCGCTCGGCCGCCGCCTTGGACACGGCGTAGTTGACTGCCGCCGTGTGAAAAACGGTCAGCGGCAGTGCCGCCACAGCTGCCGGCCACGGCTTTGAAAAGGCAGCTTCGATCGCCTCGGCCCGCGAAATGTCCGTCCGCACCACTTCTATTGCCGCTGCCTCCCCTTCCAACATGTCGCGTCGGTGCATCGCCTGAAAATCCACGATCCGAATGCTTTCGGCTGACTGTCCCCGTGCCAGCAGCTGCAGGACAATGTAGCCACCCACAAGTCCACAGCCTCCGGTCACGATGTACCGTCGATCCTGTCGTGGCGGCAGCTGGTCCCGGTAACCTCCGGGGCTCATTGCCTCCTCTGGCAGCTTCTCCAGCCGCGCATACGTCTCCCGCACCAGGTCCGGCGTCCATGGCCGCGCCTTGAGCCGCGCAATCTCCTCGGGCATGCCCCGCATGGCCCGATTCAGCTGTGCCAGGTACAGCACCAAGGCAATCACGGTGCCCACGCCGAAGGAGAGTGCGAGCAGTGCGGCCATGGCCTGGGGGGGAAATAGAGATCACCAACTCCTAGCGGTCAGTGTTCTCGTTCCAGCCCGGCGGAAACCGAGGGTCAAATCTGATTGAATGGGTCTGTCCGTACCGTCTTCTTCACAGTAAGTGAACTATCCAGTCGTAGCTGGTGCGAGCCACGACCCCGCCACAATGTTTCGATTTTGAGGTCTCGATTCGGTTCTGCAGTAGGCAGCAAAACTGAGCTCCCATGGCGGGATGGATGAGCCAGATGGGACACGACAACGGCTGCCAAGGTGGGTCACCGCAAGTCGCGTAACGGCTGTAGCAAATGCAAGGCGCGGCGGGTGAAGGTGAGAGAAAGCGAGAGAGAGGGAGTCGGGAAAATAGAGTCGCGAAGAAGCTGATGGGGAAGTGCGACGAAGCTCGGCCTGTGTGTGGCAACTGCGGCCGGCCGGCACTGGGGGGTGGCAGTGGAGGAAGGAGCGATGGAAGAGGAGGCTCCGAAAGCACTTGCCGGACAAGCACAGCCGATTTCGGGACACGTTCCTCAGAAACTAGCACAGATTTTTCCCGTCGACGCTTTCAACGACGCCGTGGAAAACGCCTTCGAAAACGCTTACCAGCCAGAAAGCCCCAGAACAGACAAATACGCCGTCACCAACAGCACAAACGACGCCTTCCCTGGCCGCCCTCTTGTCTCTTTCCTTCCCACAACAGCCTTCTGCCTCCTTGGCTCCCCCCTCTTCCCCTCTGCCCCTCGCATCAATTTCCGGCCCAGAATCCCTTACGGCCCTCCTGCAGATATGGTCGCCCCAAGCTAGCGATGCTGATGTGTTCGCCGTGCCGGCCGCCGTGGCCGATGAGTACCCCCTACCGGAGACACGGGCCCGCCGACTGCTGGAGCACCGGCTGATGCAGCACTACATTTTTCACTTGTCGGGGCCATTTCCGGGCGTCACGCCGAATATGGCCTGGCACGATCTGTGGGCACGCCAGATGCCATTCATGGCGCTACAGTATGATAATTTGCTGTACACGCTGCTGGCGATGTCGGCGACGAGTCTGATGGACGAGGTCGGGGAGGACGACGGCCACGACGGCAGCGACGGCCACAACGGCCACGGCAACGATCTCTTCTCCCCGCGTCAGGCCTATCTCATCGCAGCCATGCGCGAGCGCCGCACGGTCGACAGCCTGACGCTGGCCAGCGCCGACGCCGTTTGTCTGGCGTCACTTTTAATGCTGATAAACGCCTTTGCAATTGCTGCGCGAGCGCCCCGTCGAGCCCTACACGCCGCCCGTCGACTGGATGCGCCTCGGCCGCGGATCCGGCGCTGTCATTTGGCATAGCGTCTACGCTATTCTTGCCTCTGGTGAGTCGGCCCGCTCGGCCATGCGCACCATCGCCGCCGCGCCACCTCGGTTTGGCTTTGACGAGTCGTATTTTGACGCGGCCGACCGGACCGAGTTTGACGAACTCTTGTCCTCGGCCATTCCGTCTTCCGACGACCTCGACGACCCTCCCACGCGTGATGCCTACGAAACGACGCTCGCCTATGTCGGCTCCGTCCACCGTGCCATCCGCCGGGGCGAGCCGCTCTACGTCCTCACCCGCCGTTTCCAGGGCTTCACCGTGGTCATTCCACCGCTCTTTGTCGACTTTGTCGCCGAGAGCCGCCCGCGCGCTCTGGTGGTGCTGGCCTACTTCTTTGCCGCTGTCGTCCAGATGCGCACAGTCTGATGGCTCGGCGAGGGCCAAGACTGCATCGCCCGCCGCGAACTACGCGGCATCCACTCTGTGCTGCCGGACGCGTGGCTTGGCCTGATGGTGCGGCCACTGGATGCAGCCGGGCTGTGAGAGTGGGTGGTGTATGTGTACATTCATGGAAGCATTGAAACAGTACTGCAAGTGCCGGCGCAATTATCTATCCAAGAGTCACAAAATTACAACGCTATGCACAACAACTCGCTGTTCAGAACTCCAACTTCATCTCTGCCATCGCCACTTACTGCACAAACACGCTCCAGTCCAGCCGGTCAACCAGCTTCTGCACGGCCTCGCGAGCCGCGGTCAGGGTCGGCTCGTCGGAGCTGCTTGCCAGCGACTCCTTGACATCGAACAGCACGTTGCAAATATCGGCCGTCACAGCAGCGAAACCGGCGCGCACCAGCACGTCACTCTCCGTCACAATTTCCTTTGTCTGCAGGTAGAAATCGGTGCAGCGCTGGCGGGCGGCGGCACTGCGCGCGGATGCGTCCGGTTCGGACTTGTCCTCGTACATGGTCAACAGCGACCGGGCGCTTCCGGTCAGCGTCAAGACCGAGGCCGTCTTGTTGGCCATGGGCGTCAGTTGGGCGCCATATCGCCGCACAATCAGGTCGGCAATGTCGCGCCAATGCGCCGCCGGCTGTGGCATTGTGCCGCGGTGTGCCGTCACCGTGCGGGCCAGGAATGTGCGGATCGCCTTCAGCTGTGTCTCGCTTGCATGTGTCAGACGCGGCAGTTTCGTCTCACCTCCACCCTCGGCCAGCTCCACGTCAAAGAAAAAGGCAGAGACCATGGCGGAGTAGTCCAGCAGCGTGCGGCCGTCGACGCCATGGAAACTCTCCTCGAAGCTGACGTCCGACCAATCACCAAAGCCGCCACCGGGCGCGCCTCCAGGACCACCACCGGGACCACCGCCTGGGCCACCACCGGGAGCACCACCTGGGCCGCCACCAGGGCCACCGCGACCACCACCCGGACCGCCACCTGGGCGGCCCCCCGGGCCACCACCGGGAGCACCACCCGGGCCACCTCCTGGGCCACCACCCGGGCCACCGCCAGGAGCGCCGCCCGGACCGCCCGTGGCATCACGCTGCGTGGACATGACCTCCTCGAGACCGTCAAAGAAGTCGCACTTGATCACCTCAATGCCAGGGCTCTCCGTCCTGATCACACCCTGCAGATCCCACTCGGCGCACAGCGTGCACAGGTCCTGGGCCAGCGCAAACTCCCCTGGCGGGCCAGCCCTATGCGGCTCATCCCCAACCTCATCCGACGGTGTCGTTGTCGTTTCGTTCTCGCAGCCGCGCAATATCAGCTGCTGGGTGTCGAGCACACCCGAGTCGTACTTGTCGCCGCTCATGCCGTCAATGTAGAGGAACTGCAGCGGCCGCGTGGCGCGGTACGTGTGCAGCCATCCGGTGCTGGGTTCCTCGGTCGCGCCGACCCTGTCGTCGTGCACCTTGTCGTCCTCTGGCAGCGGCGCCTGCGGCCCCACGAGCCAGTGCGCCATTGGGCCGCCGTCTCGGCGCCGCTTGTGACGCAGCTCTTGCGTGTCCTTCCCATCAACCGCCCCCTTTTCGCCTGGGCCGCCATGGTGAGCAGGGCGGGCAAACATCTCGGCGTGTTCGACCTCGTAGGCCATCCAGTCGAGGCTGGTCGGAGTAGCGTTCTGTCCGTTGCCGTGGTGCATCAGAGTGCCTTGCGGCATCGTGGCCAGGTACAGCGACATGCCGTTGGGATGCTTGGACGTCCCCCATTTGCGGAGCGAGTCGAAAACGGAGTTGAAAATCGCGTGGCCGTTGAGAGCTGCTGCATCAACGGACGGCTGAATCTCAGTCGTTGCCAAACCGGTGGACGCGAGCGCCAGCGCCACGGTGACCGAGGCTGTCAAACTCTTGCGTGCCATTGTACTAACGTGTGGTTGGGCAGTGGAAAAGAGAGGGAAAACAACAGGTTCTCGAGGCTGGACGAAAGTGCACTAATATACATAGCGCCACGCGAAATCGTGGCCGCGCGAGGGGCCGCGCGGCGCCAAGAGATTAGATCGTGGGACGTTTGGGGCCGTATCATACGGGAGTGTCTTGTCTTGGTACGGAAAATATGTCTTCAAATGTATCGTGGCGTGCGGCGTATTGTCCAAGGGGCTTCGTATTGAAATTGTGCCAGCGGAACGTCCACGTGCTGAGTCACCAGTTAATGGTGAGTTTAGTCAAGTTTACGAGTAGTTCATTCCCATTGACAGCTTGCAAAAGCGACTGCTGAGTCATCATCCCATGACGACGGTAGCGAGAACCCTCAGCCTCTCAGCGCGTCGTGTAGCCACCGTTGGCAAAAATGGTCTGGCCCGTGACCCAGCCGCCCTCGGTGACGAGGAAGCGCACTATGGGCGCAATGTCCTTCGTGTCGGTGAGGCGGCCGCCCAGGGCCTGACTCTTGTGGTATGCCACAGCCTCGGGGGACTCCTGGGGGTAGAAGAAGGCTGATGGTCAGAGGGTCAGTATCGGTGAAGGAAGCATGGGCGGTCCGCTCAGTTCACTCACGAGTGTCCATTGGCCCAGGGGCGATGGCGTTTACGCTGACGCCACGCGGCATGAGCTCCTTGGCGACGCCACGGGTGAAATGCTCGACGGGCGCCTTGGAACCGGCGTACGAGGTGTAGTAGCCGGTGAAGGCCGCAAGCAGGGCAGTGACAACGGTAATGATCTTGCCTCCGTCCTGGACGTGCTTGGCGCCCTCCTTGAGGATGAAGAAAGCCGACTTGGAATTGATGCTGGAGACTGTGAGTACATTGAACGACAGTAGGAGAGGGGGGAAAGCAAACGTACGCAAACATGCTGTCGTACTCGGCCTCGCTGATCTCCGTGATCGGCTTCTTGAGCACCTTTCCGATCGTGTTGATGACAATATCGATGCGGCCAAAGTCCTTCTCCACGTCCCCAAAAAGCTTCTCGACAGCGGCAGCCGTGGTCAGGTCGCCCTGGTAGAAGCGCACCTTGACGTTGGGAAAGTCCTTGGCCAGCGTGGCCTCGGTCTGGGTCGCGTCGGCCTTGGTCTTGTCCGAGTTGTAGTGCAGCGCAAGGCTGGCGCCGACGCCAGCAAGCTGGTGAGCAATGTCGGCGCCGAGATTCTTGGCCCCGCCGGTAATGAGGGCAACCTTTCCGCTGAGAGACATGGTATAGGGACGTGAGATATCTTGGATGATGGGAGTTCAAGTCAGAAGGATAGACGAGCTGAGGAGTCGAGGAGTGAACCAGTCCAAAGCTGACCAGAATCGGTGAGCTCTTATAGTTCTCCGCAGATCGACACCAATCAGCAGCGCGCTGCAAGTCTCTGCTCAGCTCGGCCGTCATTTGTGACCTGAGTGGCCAGCGGCTATGTCGTGCATGCACACTAGCGGACTTGTTGGACTGGCCGTCGGATTTACATCAATGTCTGCTCGTTATCCCGATGGCAGAGAAGGTGTCACGTGCAGGTTCATGACGAAATCCCCGGGAACGCCGGCTGAAATTGAGCAATGCTTAGTACGCAAAATAAGGCCTACAGCTTCCCAAACACGGTCGGCACCACACCGCTCAGCTCGACCAGCGTGCTCTTGTTGCGCAGCCAGGCCTCGAGACCGCGTCGTCCATTCTCGACGCCGAGTCCGCTCTGTTTCCAGCCGCCGACGGCCATCTCGGCGGGCGACTCGCCCCAGGTGTTGATCCAGGTGATGCCAGCCTGGAGAGCGGCGGCAACGCCCTGGCACTGGCTAATGTCGCGGCCAAACACGCCAGCGGCGAGGCCGAGCTCGGTGGCATTGGCACGGCGGACGGCCTCGTCGACGTCGGTGTAGGGCAGCAGGCACATGACGGGGCCAAATATCTCCTCGCGCACGACGGTCATGTCGTCGGTGCAGTCGGAAAAGACGGTGGGGGCGATCCAGAAGCCGGTTCGGAGCTGGTCGGGAACGCCCGCGGGAAGGGCGGTATCGTCGCCGCCGGCTAGAACGCGGGCACCGTCGACGTCGCGGCCGGCACGCACGTAGGCGCGGACCTTGTCGCGGTGGGCGGCGCTGCTCACTGGGCCAAAGTTGGTCGCCGGGTCGAAGAGATCGCCGGCGCGGATGTGCTGCAAACGGTCGAGCAGCCGCCGCTCAAAGGTCGGCAGCATGGCGGCAGGCACAAAGACGCGGGTGCCGTTGGTGCAGACCTGGCCGGAGCTGTAGAAATTGGCCATCATGGCGCCGTCGACGGCCTGCTCGACGTCGGCGTCGGGCAGCACAACCAGCGGGCTCTTGCCACCGAGCTCCATGGTGACGTACTTGAGGGTGCTGGCCGCGGCGCCGGCCACACGACGCCCGGTCGAGACCTGGCCGGTGAAGCTGACCTTTGCGATTGTCGGATGGTCGACAAGACGGGCGCCGACATCACCGGCACCGTAGACAACATTGAAGACGCCGTCAGGCAGGCCGGCCTGGCTCAGCACGTCGGCCAGAAGCTGGGCGTGCAGCGGAGTGAACTCGCTCGGCTTGTAGACGAGCGTGTTGCCGGCCGCCAGGCAGGGGCCCGACTTCCACAGCGCAATTTGCAAAGGGTAATTCCAGGCGCCAATGGCAGCACACACGCCCAGCGGCTCCTTGGTATTGTGGATGGTGGCACCGGTGCGGCCGGGGCGCAGCGCAAAGAACTCGCCGTTGAGGCCGCCCGAGGCGATCAGGGAGGCGTAGTAGTCGAGCACGTCGGCGCCTGTGGTGACGTCGACGACCGAGGTCTCGCTAAAAGGCTTGCCGGAGTCGAGCGTCTCGATGCGGGCCAACTCGTCGTTGCGGGCGCGCAGCAGGTCGGCGGCCTTTCTCAGGATTCGGGCCCGCTCGGTGGGCAGTGTGGTGGCCCAGCCGGGGAACGCAGCGGCGGCACTCGCGACGGCAGCATCGACGGCAGCTGGCGGCGAGGAGAAGATGCGGGCAAGCGGCTCGGCGGTGGCCGGGTTGATGGAGAAAAAGGACTGGTCGGACGAGGCGGCCGGCCGCGAGCGGCCGCCGTAGTATGAGTGTCTGTCGGGAAGAGACATGTGGGGGGAACCGAAGAGACCGAAGAGATAGGACCGAAAACCGAAAATGGACAGAGCTGAGGAACAGAGCTGAGGAACGGAAACAGAAAAGCGACGGTCCAAGAATGGCGTGAGGTCAAGGATAAGAGGCCGTCGGCAGTCAGACGGTGAGGCACCAAAGCAGCAATAGCAGCCGACCACGGTGGGGGCGGCGTGGGCGCCGGATGCCGTGAGGATTGCCGGCCGCGTGGGAGGCCGAAAAATTAGAATGGCGACAGACGCCGCAGATGGAGACAGGCCCCACTGAAGAAAATGCAGGGCGAGAAAAAGTTGGTTCGAGAGCCATTGGGCAAGGGCGGTGGCGACGTCATTGGGGCCCTAGCGCACAAACTACACAAAAGCCGGCGTCAAGCGAGCGCAAGTGGTACGACTGGGCGGGGCCTACGGGGGGGCACAGCCAATGGGAGAGCAGGGGATGGTGGTGCCGGGGCTTATCATGGGCTTCCGCCTTGGCAATCTGCAAGGGGAAAGCGTCGGCTGAATTTGCTGCAACAGGCGAACTCTTGCGGGCGTGGGACGGGCGTGGACGGGCGTGGCAAAGGATGGAGGACCAGCTCGGTCTTATAATCTTATCGGTGGTGTTTTGGGTCACGTCTGTGTTTTGTCAGAGTTTTTTTTTCTCGGTGCATCGTTGAGCGATTGTCCATTGATTAGGCCGATTGAATTGAGGCGATTGAGGCGATTGAGTCGACAAAGCAAAACCGATCACGACAGCAACGAAACACGCGACACCATGACGACCACATACCTACCGCACGACCAGGTCGACGCGTTCGACTTTGTCATTGTCGGCGGCGGCACGGCGGGCTGCGTGATCGCATCGCGGCTGGCCGAGTATCTACCGTCGAAGAAGATCCTGATGATTGAGGCCGGGCCGAGCGACTTTATGGACAACCGGGTGCTCGATCTGCGCCAGTGGCTGTCGCTGCTGGGCGGCGAATTGGACTATGACTATGGGACGACGGAGCAGCCAATGGGTGAGTGAGGCGATGGAGACGGAGGGCGGGAGGACGAGATGGCGAGAAATGGCGAGAGTCGAGTGTCGAAGCGGTGTGCCAGGGTCGGTGTCGTTCATAACTTGGAGCTCGGATCGACGGCCAGTAGCTAACCCCGCAGGCAACTCCAACATCCGCCACTCGCGCGCCAAGGTCCTCGGCGGCTGCTCCTCGCACAACACGCTCATCTCGTTCCGGCCCTTCGACTTTGACCTGCGCGTGTGGCAGTCGATGGGCGCCAAGGGCTGGACCTTTCCCGTCTTCATGCGCGTCCTCGACAAGCTGCGCAACACGGTCCAGCCCGTGCACGCCCGCCACCGCAACCAGCTGACGCGCGACTGGGTGCGCTCCTGCAGCACGGCCCTCGACATCCCTGTGCTGCCCGACTTCAACCACGCCATTGAGGCGGACGGCGCCCTGACCCAGGGCGTCGGCTTCTTCAGCATCGCCTACAACCCCGACAACGGCTACCGCAGCAGCGCGTCCGTCGCCTACATCCACCCCATGCTGCGCGGCGAGGAGGCCCGCCCGAACCTGACCATTCTCACCGAGGCCTGGGTCTCGCGCGTCAACGTCGCCAACGACATTGTGACCGGCGTCAACATCCGCCTCAAGGACGGCTCCACCCGCACCGTCCGGCCGCGCATCGAGACCATCCTGACCGCCGGCGCCGTCGACACGCCCCGCCTGCTGCTGCTGTCCGGCATCGGCCCCCGCGAGCAGCTGCAGCCGCTCGGCATCCCCGTCGTGCGCCACGTGCCCGGCGTCGGCGAGAACCTGCTCGACCACCCCGAGACCATTATCATGTTTGAGCTCTCCCGCCCGGTGCCGCCCAACCAGACGACCATGGACTCGGACGCCGGCATCTTCTTGCGCCGCGAGCCCGCCGACGCCGATGCTGGACGGCGCACCCCCGCCAACCCGGCCGGCCTCCCCGACGGCGAAATTGCCGACGTCATGATGCACTGCTACCAGATCCCCTTCACCCTCAACACAGAGCGCCTCGGCTACGACTCTCCCGCCGACGGCTACGCCTTCTGCATGACGCCCAACATCCCGCGCCCGCGCTCCCGCGGCCGCCTCTTCCTCACCAGCGCCGACCCCAACGTCAAGCCCGCGCTGGACTTCCGCTACTTCACCGACCCCGAGGGCTACGACGCCGCCACCTTTGTCTACGGCATCCGCCAGGCCCGCCGCATCGCCCAGCAGGAGCCCTTCCGCAGCTGGATCAAGCGCGAGATCGCCCCTGGGCCCGCCGTCCAGACCGACGAGCAGATTAGCGAGTACGCCCGCCGCGCCGCCCACACCGTCTACCACCCAGCCGGCACCACCCGCATGGGCGACGACGACCTGGCCGTCGTTGACGAGCGTCTGCGTTTCCGTGGCCTCTCCGGCCTGCGCATCGCCGACGCCGGCGTCTTCCCCTCCATGACCACCATCAACCCCATGCTGACCGTGCTGGGCGTGGCCGAGCGCTGTGCCGAGATGATTGTCGAGGATCTTGGGCGGGTCGAGGCGAGGCTGTAGGCCCTTGGTGGTCTTTGGAAAGTCCGCAAGGAACGAAAGCCGTTCTAACTGTAGGCAAAGTGCTACGACACCGTTACGTCGTTTTTGCTTATAGATATAGAAAGAGAAAAGCGAGAACAGTGACCGCTCAATAGTTTAGACTGAATCCATTCTACCTGCAACTGAATTCTAGCCTACTTTGGGCATTAGTCGAGACGGTTAGAGACGCATCAAAGTATAGCTCATATGGAAGCGACTCCTCGAGCAGATACTATCCTATTACTATTATACAAAGGCCTCCTCCGCTGCTTGCAAACCGCTGCCGCTAAACAGGTTGGCCGATATGTACTACCCAGAGGAGAAGGAATGACGTCGATTAAGCTCATACTTGTGCAGAGTTGGCGAAATTAGTAATGCCTGTACGCAACCGTCGCAACGGTGTAGGACTGTAGTTAGAGGTGAAACTAACTTACAGCCTTATGTATTACTCTGAATATTTCTGTTATTTTACTTATCGCGCTTACTGCCCAGTTGGACTTTAGCTGCCAGACGGCGGAGTGTGAACAAAGGCGAGGGCATGCAAGTCATAAAGCACACAGATCCTATGAAGTATAGTAGGCTAGTAGTCCTGACCAAGGTCTCGAGAAGCGAGACAACAAAATCGAACGATGCTTTTGTTGGTTACGCCATGTTAGACATAATCCACAAATACTCCCAGAGATAGCGAAGAGTCCCGCAGTCCTGCATATCCGAGTTACTGCGCCCCGTATATGATGTTTATGTTCCATCGTTCTAGCACGGCAGTGTGGCCCAAAGACGAGATCTGGCAATCCTAGTCGTTGCGCGGTTCAGCAGATTGCGGCTGGTTTTACGATTGAGCTTGTGCCAGGGGTGGGGCAGTGTACCTTGAGCGTCGAAGTGGACGTCTATCAGTCGAAGCTCCTTTGAATAGTGAGGTGTCGTAGCCTTCTTGCCTTTGTTTTGGAGGCAGAGACCATAAACCGAGATATGGTCCTCGGAGACCACCGTGCTCAGAAAGAGACGACGTTTCCAGGTTGCCAGTTGTTAGATTGCTGTATACAATGTCCGCCAGTATGCGGAGAGATGGTGGCGCAACACCCATCTTGTAAAGATGAATTAAAGTGGTTTAGTGCACACCCGTTTAAGAATTGTACAATTGTATAGGCCGCGCAGTCGGCACGGGGAGTGGGGTTGATGAACGGTAAGTGCTCCGGTCATGCCTTTTTTATATCGGTTGTTGAATATAGGAGTGAAGGGAATCCTTCCCCATGCTTGGCAATCCTTTGGCTCGTTGATGTCGATGG
Organism: Leptographium galeiforme; assembly: GCA_004028395.1. Taxonomy (NCBI): domain Eukaryota; kingdom Fungi; phylum Ascomycota; class Sordariomycetes; order Ophiostomatales; family Ophiostomataceae; genus Leptographium; species Leptographium galeiforme. The sequence continues at coordinate 132,188 of RQWE01000015.1, forward strand.
CCGTATTTCGCCAACAACCAGTTCTCTGAACTTCTGCACACCGACTTTATTCCACTGTGCGCTCACCGTATTGACTGCCGCCATGACAGACGGTCATGAGCCGCAGCTCGTGGCTATTTCGTTGCTTTTCTCATACCGAGTATCGTCTCCACTAGCCTGCGCTGCTACTCCATGGGCGTCGTCCATACCGGCTACACTAGTAGTAGGTTCCTCAACTTGCTGCCCCAGAACAGGTCTACGTGGGGCGCCGCCTTATCCCACGTCACATAGCGACCGCGACCAAACCGCTCCCAAGCCGCCGGCACTTTGACCGAGGGCCGCAGAGCCAGAAAATGCACAGTATGCGAGCCAGCTTCGCGCTTCCGGAACACCTGCATTAGCAGAGCCAGACCGGAGACCATTGTCCTTCGTGCGGCGACGTCTTCCGAGATGCTGGCGTCAATGTTCTGCCACGCCACGTCGTCGGTCGGCCAGACACGGCACGTACTGCACCACCTGTCCTTGACTCCACGGGCACTACGGTCGTCGTTTTCATCCTCGTGGACGACTTGGCGGATGTGGAGAACGCGGTTGTGCTGGCAGCTGCGGGCCAGCGAACTGTCCGTGTTTGCATTCAGGGTGCTACTTTGCCACTGCTGCCGCACGCGGTTGTTGTGCATCGAATCGTCCGCCACCCAGCACGGTAACTCTGGGCTATCCATAAACAGGTCCGGCGCCTGCACGTCGTCGCAAAAGACGACGTACGATAAGCCGTTGCACGCCCGCACAATGGTCGGCCGGGACACGAGCGGCGGGCGCCGCCGTGCCGGACCATCGCGGCTGCTCGTCGTGTCGACCGGCGCCATGGTGCGTATGGCGGCCGGAACGACTGACGCCGTCAGGCGCACCCCTGTAATCTTCGCCTTTCCGCCAACGATTGTGAATGGGCCGACGCCGTGCACACGAAGCAAACTCTCGGCATTTTCGGAGTAGATCATGGAGTAACCGACAGGTGCGTCGATCGAGGCCCAAGACCACGATGGCGCGTGCAGATCTGGCGACAACCGTCGTGTGGTTGCTTGTGCTGGTCCAGATGGCAGCGGCGCTGACGCCGATAGGCTGTTTTGGGACACGCCCCACATCAGCTGCTGAGCAAAGTCGGCGACAAAGAGACCCTCGATATACGCCGGCCGGATGACTGTGTTGTCGGGGCTTAGCGGTACAAGTCGACACGCGGGGGCACCACCCTGGCCGGATGCTGTGGTGGCCCCTTCTACCATGCGGGCCAGGCCGTCCATGGCGATGAGTTTGTCCGAGAGGCGCGTCAAGCTGCGCCGTGAATACTGCTCCACCAGGGACATCCAATTGAGCTTGGCAAGACGGCTGCGGCCGTCGTCGTTGTTTCCTGTTTTTTTGCCGACGTCGTCCTTGTCCAGGGAACGCAGGCCGAGGCCGAGCAAGGGCAGATGCGGATTCTCATAGTCGGTCGTCTCGCCACACTCGCAGTGGTGCGTTGTCTGGCATTCCCAAGCCATTTCGTACTCGAAAAAGTGCAGGACCCGACGCGGCAGGACCACTTCCTGCAGCGCCCAAGCGCGAGTGTCGAGCGGCGCTGTGGGGAGGGAGTGGATCTGCTCTGGCACAGCACGAAGCAGCATCTTCTTGCCTGCGTGGGGAGCTTCGTTGTTGCCGTCACCGCCGATGCCACCCGTCCAGAACACGCTTTGGTGTTCGTCGTTGCCAAACTCCTGCGTCCCTAGAAAACCATGCTGGCATGCAGACGCCCGGTGCGCGGCAATCGTGACATGCGACCTCTGGTAGACGTTGCACATCTGCGCAGCCTCGCGCCGCCAGTCGTCGTCGTCGTCCTGCACGATGCAGAGCGCATCAATCCAGAGGTAGCGCACATGTAGACGTCGGGACACCAGCACAGCATCCTGGATGGTCTGGGGTAGGGTCGATAAGGCGATGCCGCACTGCGGGTCCATGTGGGTGGCCACGTTGTCTTTCTTCGTGGTGACGGTGCCGCTCGGGTCCCGTCCCCAGCAGTAGCTGAGTGCGACGTACGGTGAGCCGACCGGTGCGTTTTCGACAAGGACAGTGCGGTCTTTGTTGTTGTCGCCGACGTCCAGCACTCGGGTTGGTACAAACGTGCTTGCGGTCGGCGGTGTCGTCGTCGTATTTGACGTTGGGGAAAAGAAGGGCAGCGTACAGCCGGGGTGGTTGTTCACGCACTCTGCCAGCCAGGCGTTGGCGGTGCGAAAGGCGTCCTCGCCCCGGGTATCGGGCGTCACTTCAGAGCGGCCAGTAAAGCCAACCCCTCGGTCAAAACTAGGCCCGTCGGCGTGTCCGTAGATGGCCCATTCACCGGGGCTGTTGTCGCCCCGCAGCTGGATAGCGAGGCTGTCCGTCCGCCAGAGCACCGCCAAGGAATGGCTCTGCACCTTGGCCTGCGACGCCGGCGCCATGGCCGCGAAACCGTCTGCCACAATGCGGCAGCACGGGCAGCCGGCGGCGGCCGCCGCCTGGATGCGCGCAACGCTCGTCGTCCCGGCCGGCAGCGACGCCGTGTGCCATATCTTGAGATTGAACCAGTAGACATGGCATCCTTGGCAGACGCCGCGTGTTTTGGGGTCGCTCATGGTGTGGTTGTGCCGATCGCCGCTGTTTTCTGGGAGGGGTGTCCCCCCCGCGCGGGGTGTTCCCCAGCTCCGTTCGGCCCATCAGTAATACAAGCACAAGTCGAGGTTATTTATTTTCTTACTAATTTCTACAACAGGAATATCACCTGACCCAACGGCCGCACCTGCCTATGAGGCAATCACTGCTCTTTATCTTTGATCATGCGTCTATGTAAAACTCCTACTCGTAATGCAAAAACAATCTTTCAGAAAACTTGGAACATTATCGCAATGAGTCCAAAATCAGGCCAAAGGGGCAAGGCCGCTAACTCGGCAGCGAAAGACCTAACTCGCAAATTGGCAGGGTCTTCTTTACCAGAGATACCTGATGGGCATGACGACAACGATCGACCTCTCTTTTTCTACATGCCAGACGCCCGACATGGAGAGCTTTGCCAATGGTTTCCCGCGACCTTCCAAGTACCAGAGGCTGAGATTACACAGTTGATTGGTCCGCAGTTGCACGGCGCGGATGCCAGCTCCAGCACAATGCTTACCTTTGACTGTGCCGAGCAATTTATGATGTATTGCAAGGCCGGAAGATTTGGCGACAAGGAAACCCAGCGAAAAATTATGGCTACGAGCAGTCCCAAGGAGCAGAAGCGGCTCGGTAAGCTGACAGTTGGCTTCACCGAGGAGCACTGGGGCCCGATCAAGAGCGATGTCGTGGTAGCAGGGAACATGGCCAAATTTGGACAGAACCCGAAACTTCTGCACAAGCTGTTGGCCACGGGCGACCGCCTGCTCGTGGAAGCAGCATCACGGGATCGCGTCTGGGGCATTGGGTACACTGAAAAGCACGCCATGCAGTTCCAGCAGCACTGGGGCGAGAATCGACTCGGCAAGGCTTTAATGGCCACAAGGGAGAAACTGCGGCGGGAGCAGGAGCCGTCATGGAAATGGAACAATTGGGATGATGGAGGGGGGTAAAGCTGTGTCCGCAGTTATTGCAAGCCCAAACACAGCAGCTACTGCCTTTGTACACCTTCAGCTCGGGTGGGGACTTGAGGGCCATCCTAGACTGAGTGCGGCGTCTGTCTGTCTTGTCGTTCGGAGAGGATGAGACGCTAACCAGACCAGGCAATGCAGCAGGTCGGAATCTGGTCTGCTCCCTGTTGCTGCTACGTATTAGGCGAAAGAGAGGCATAAAACTGGCGTAGCCTTTATAGAGGTCGCAGTCTGCTGTAATTAACTCCACTGCTAGTATGATAGCCAGGATGTTGAAATGCTAGTGACGACGTTACACAGCAGGACAATCAGTTAATAAAGGGAGTGGCTATGGCCCCTGTCTTTCTACAGAGTACGGTTTTGCACTAATACTAATTTGATCAGTGGAGGGCGATATCAGAATCACGGGGGCCATGACCCCTCAATAAATGGAAGAACCTGGGCGGCAAGCCTTTTTAGTGCAGCTTTACGTGCTCCTAGGTACAAGTACGACATTCGTACACACTGAGTGCAGATACGAGGCCTCTGCATGTAATTGTCCTAATTCATACTCACAAAGTAACCCCTCGTGCTCGTCAGTTTTAACTACTGCACTACCGGAACACAGCCAGAGCTAAGCTGGAGCTTAGCCGGAGCTGAGCCGGGGCTGAGCCGAGCGTGGCACGAGTAAGCCGGAAGGCGTCGAGCTGCGGGTAATGCCCTGATGTGGAGCAGGAGGAGGGGCCGGGCGGAATGGATCTGCTCGACCATCTGAAAATAGGATGGTGCTAAACCTATTCTACTCCGTACGTCGTAGTCGGAGTCAATTACGCAAGCTACTCCGCTCCTCGCTAGCCATCCGAGAGGGAATAATACTCCGTAAAATATATGCAGAGCCACTTAGTTGTCGCTTTAATTACGCTAGCTACTAAAGTGACGGCAGTCGAAAGAAGGGAACGGAACCAACCAATGGAGTCCTTCCACCTCACAATGCAGATTGAATCCTCCCCGCGCCGATATCTCCACATATTCTCCTTCCTCATCTCACCCTCCCTGTATCCTACTAGCCGTCACCGCTATGACATCCTGGAGCCTGTGGTAGAGCATGCCTGCCAGTCTCTGATGAGCCATCGTCTTCGGCCCTGTTCCTGGTCCTGCTGTTTCCACACTTGGCATTCTACTATGTCCACCCCCTGGTTGTCCACTCCTTGTGGATGCCGCGGATGCTGCTGGAATCTGCAGCACCTGCCTGACCAGCCGCTCTAGCCGTTCTAGCTCACCGGCGACAACCATTGCACGGATCCGGTCTGCGATGTCATCGTCTTGCACGGCGAACTTTCCAATCCGGACCAACTGCGTCTCGACCTTTTCGCCGCCACTGCTACCACCATCAGTAGACCCGGATCCGGTGTTACTGGAGCTGGCTGTCCCAGTCAGAATGGCCCTGTTCCACGCGACAAGCTTGTCGCAGATGATAATGACCGCCAGCATCACCGCCTGATGCGTCTTCACGCAGGCTGACGGGCATTCGAGGATGCGCGAGACAGCCTGCATCGAGTCTCTGTTTATTGCCAGGGCAGCGTCCATTGTGCGTGCTGTCTGCTGCTGGTGCTGCTCCGCGTCCGAGTTGCGGCGCCTGCTGCCGAGGATGCATAGGTGTGCGAGGGTGGGGATCTGCAACGACCGCAGCGCATCTAGGCTCAAGCTCATGCATGTTGCGCCCCCGCTGCAGGGGCCGTTGGCGTTGCCGCTAGCGATGCCGCTGGTGTTGCTATCACCATTGCTGGAACATAACTGGGCTGGGGAGCTGCTCGCCGTCGGCGGGCCGCTTCTGCCTCTAGGCAGAGGGTGGGAGGGCGGCGAGGTGGAGGAAAACGCGGACGAAGTGGAGGACGAGGAGAAGAGGAGCTCTGGGATGCTGTGACCTTGTTGGTCTTGTGCTGGGCTAACAAGTCCACAGTTTCCGGTATTGTCTATGGTCGTAGATATGTCATCAGCTTGGTGAAAAATGCACGCGTCGAGGGTGCCGCCCATCAGATCGTGGTCGATGTGTGCCGATGACCCGGTCAGTAGCTGAATGGCCGGATCTGGTGATGGAAAGAACGGGGTATGATCGTTCGGCAGCGGCAAGTCCCAAGGCAATGGCAGCGTTAGCGACTGCTGCTGTGTCTGTCCACAGCTGCTGCACGCCATGAGATACTTGGAAGGCACCTGGCAATACACGCAATGATGAATTGCAGTCACCCTGCTAAGCGTCCAGACATAACTGCGATACGTGGGTGCACTTTATACCACGCTTAACTTGCATTTTCCAGTAACCGAAAGATAACTCTCGTATAGGGAACAATATTCGAGGAGTGGCTGGCTGCCAAGATCTCAGCTCGGAAGGCAAGTGCGGTGCCACAGTCGTTGCCGTGAATCCGTCTTTAGTATTTTTGTTGAACATCAGCTTACTGTGTTACGGGTAAGCCGGAGCCTGTCGTACAGCTCCCCGAGACTTATCTGGTCGAACCTCTTGGAGACTGACTTGTAACTCCTTACGAGTGCATTGCCTTATCGGTGGGATTGACGCTCTAGCCCACGAATGGCTAGGACGACCTTGGCTTCTAGCGGCGCCTCGTAGACTTGGGGGGCATATCTCCTACGGGGTATCTCTTCCGATGATATGAAACGATCGGTTTAGATACTAAAAAAATGGGAATCTCCCAAGATAAACCACTAAAGGCTTCGGCTTACAGGCGATGCTAGGTGAGACCATGGTAATATTCTGTATCTCGTCCATCCTAGGCAACAAGCCACGTGCCAGGTTCCGCACACGTAAGTGGAGGATAAATACGGAGAACACTGTATTAATCCTACTCGTATATGTAAGATGTAAGACTTACCACTTCGTGGCACAGTGGATGTTCCTTCAAAGCGGTCAACTCGTAATCCGAAAGTAAAGGACGACCGCTCGCTGCGGATAAGACATTTGCCGAGGCCGACATAGTCTTCGGAGATAGTTCCGTCCAGCGTAACTTGAAGGCGGCCGCCTTCAAGTGTCCGGCTCTCTCCATATTCGCCCCAACTACAGAGTCTCCAGGCAATACACCCATATTCGACCAAAGTCAGATCCAGTAGCCGCTATGCAGGACCGGCGACGCTCGACCCAGCAGGTCAAGCTCAAAGACTCGTGTGATATGTGCTCGTCGTGCAAGGTCCGCTGCACCAAGGAAAAGCCCAGCTGTGCGCGGTGCCGCAAACTGGGACACCGATGCTATTACGGGCCAGCGCGCCGGATCGGCAGGCCCCATCGGCCTACGGAATCGTATCCCACGCCGGCAGAGTCACCAATGTCAACAGGCGAGAGAGCGTCGCGCACGCACAATGACGATCACGGCAACGGCCACGGCCACGGCTACAACTGCGATTACCTCTGCACAACGGAGAGGCCAGCCACCTCGAATCTGGGCACATACCACCCGAGTGGGCCCCCCAACGCATTTAGCGGCGGCTGCGCCATTCTCGTCCTCGATATCTTTGACAATCTCAGCACCCAGCTACAACTACAGGAGCTTGCACCCGTACAGTCTCCATCTTTGTCCTCGTCCCCGTCCCTATCCCCATCGTCATCGTCACTTGCTGCCCCTGCCAAGTCTCTCTCTTGCATTCTAATCTGCCCCTGCGCCCAGCGGCTCGACGTCGCGCTGCTGTGCACTGCCGTGTGCAACGCCATGATAGACCTCGTCGAGACGGTGATACGATCTCCGCAGGCAACCAGCAGCAGCAGCAGCAGCGGCAGATACGACCGCATCACGCACGTCTCAGACGACCTGCGCCATGTCGCTAGTCTGGTGGTTCAGCTTGCCGGCCGCTACGGCGGAACGGAGCTGGGCGACGATAAGAGCGAGGTGCGGGACACGCTTCCTGCATTGGTAGCGGAGCTGAAGCTGAGACTGCAGGCGACCATGGACGAGGCTACGGAGAGCGATTGATAATTGGTCGATGGAAATGCTGTTGGGGAAGCAAAGTTCTGCAGCGGGTACTAAGCAGGACAGTAGGTTGGAAGATGTGTATTCATTGGTATGCGCAGGTGAAAACAATCAAACGGTATCGTCTCCGAGGCTTGTTACGAGTACAAATCGACGTCTACAACACTATGAGTTCTAGAGGTCGTATGCACACCTGACTGGCTACCATCGCCGGCACGTGTATAGAACTAGGTAATTATTCTCTACGTGGGCTCATGCCGCTGTACGAAATAGCTTCATATCTTTTTTTGCGGGATGTGCCGACGGACTGTTTCGCGCCCTCTTCCGAGAAGGACTCAAAGCCAGAGGGGCGGGCTGTCTTTCGGACTTCAGGTTGATCTGCGGAAAGGCTAGTACGTCGGTATGCTCGAACAGTCGACCGCACACTACGTTGGCCTAACGCCCGCCGGGAGCTCGGCTGGGGGAGGCTCTGACAGCGACCGCTGTAACAAGATCATAACCACTTTCAATTTAAATCTACGATTGACGCTGTGTAGTATCGAAAGGCCTTCCGTGGCAGAAAGTCAAACGCCGGAGTGTCGAGTATGCTAGCAGTATTCCGCCAGCCACTCCTTCAAGTCGGCAATGTTTGTACATTCCAAGAACAGGGAGCTCTTGACATCCAGCTGCAGCTCGCCGCGGAACTTCTCGGATAGCACCAGGGACATGAGGGAGTCGACCCCCAGCTCCACAAAGGAGGCTGAGTCGACCAGCAAGGCCGGCTCGAGGCCTGTCTCGCGGGCGATGAGCCGCAGGCAGTCTGCAAATAATGCGCTGTCTGGTGGACCGGCTGGCGGGGACATGGCGGGGACAGCCAGAGAAAGCGGCGCAGACGGTTGAGACTCGACTGCCACCGAGGCTATTGAGGCCACAGGGGCTACAGGGGATGCCGTGGCCGCCGCGCTCGCTTTCTTGGCCGTAGCTCCGGACGACTTGTTTGCTGCCTCGGCTGGCACAAAAAAGTGGTTCATCAGCAGCCTAGGCACGCGCCGGAACTTCATGTCGCCCATCATGCCGACCACGACGCCTTCACGCAGCACATACACATCGCCCGCGTACATGTTGGCTTCGCCCGTAGGTGCCATGCGCACGTAGCTCTTGTACCGGTCGCCGGGCCGCAGCGGCGCCAGCAGCCGGTAGCTCGACCAGCCCGGCGTGACGTAGAAGAATGCGCGCGCGTCCACTGCACCACCGCCGTTGAGGACGAGGCCGCCGACATGGAAGACGCTGTCAATAAAGTGCGGCGCCGAGTGCCACGTGCCGTGGGCGTCGGGCGCAAGGGTCACGTCAGACACGGCCTCGAAGCCGGACTGCACGACGGAGCGCATGCCCTTGTACTTGTCGGCATAGTCGACCACGTTGGCGAAGAGCACATAGGCCATGTGGCGGTCCAGGCGGGTAGCCTCGCCGGCAGCGGCGAGGCGCTCGAGGTCGGCGATGCGGCCGGCCACCAAGTGGTGGATGTGGCTCCACTCGCGCTCCCAGCTGTCGGGGTCCTCGTAGCGGATGGTGCACGAGGCAAAGGCCTCGTCCGGCGTGCTGTCGGACAGAGCGTACCAGCTGATGGAGGTCGTGCGGCTGTCCAGGTCGAGATCAGCCTTGAGCTGGATCAGATGCGGCGTGGCCGGGCTGTCCGAGATGACCTGTGCGTGGAGAACCTCGATCTCGGTTAGGTTCATGTGGACCGTGGTGGTGTCGGGCACAAGGAGCTTGTAGAGGTATTCGCCGACCGTCATGGCCATGTCGCCCCAGATGGACTGAGTGACACCCTGTCAGCGGGTGGCTTCATTTTTCAGAACCATGCACACTCACCGTGGTGGCCACTCCATATCCATTCATCATGTGTCCCTCAACCGAAGGGAGGAGTGCGGGATGGTGGAGATCGGACACGGCCGTCAGCCGCGCATGCCGTCGGGAGTCGTCGACGTTCTCGTCCACAATCTGATGGATGGAGGAGGTACTAAAGGATGACGCAGCCGGCAGGGCCTTTGTGGGCGGTCGGTCCTCGGGAGAAAAGGCCTTGTCCAGCGTCCAGGTACCGACATACGGAATCCAGAAGTTCTTCTCGTTCCACTTGTAAGCGTCTAGGTTGACGAGCCGGTGGGCCCGCTCATGCGGACGGAAGTACTCGTTCCAGGCGACAGGGACGCCGAGGACATGCAGGCCGGCCAGGCTGCTGGCCACGGTCGCAAAGTTGTCCTCGCCACGGCGGAGGGAGGCGAAGACGGAGGAGCCGGGAGCCCAGTCGCGGACGAAGGCGCTGCAGATCGGATGCGGGCCGACGTCGAGCCAGACGGTGTTGTGGTCGACGATGCCCATGTCCCGGGCCACATCGAGGGCGTCAACAAAGAGGACGGGCTCGCGCGAGGCGCGGCTAAGATAGCGGGGACCGAACGACTTGCCGTCAAAAACACAATCGGCGAGGAGCGGCGAAAGGACGGGCATGGCAGATAGATTTATTCCCTATGTACGTCTACGTTGTTTATTACGTCCTAGTCGTACCGCCAGTTACTGGCGATCAGGGTCCAAAGTGTGGGCAGAACCCTCGTGGGGAAAAAACTGCGGTAGAAGTAGGAGAGGGTGTGTTAGCCACTTTGTGGCTGGTGGTGAGTGGCCTTGGAGGGGGCGACCCTTGCTGCGAAGCGGCTGGAGAGGTCTAATCAGGTCCTGTCAGGGTGTGTGGAGGAGAGGGTAAGCCGGCCGTTGTTAGCCGAGGGGAGGGTAAGGTAGCCAGAGAGGCTAGGTAGGTGTGCGGCCGCAAGGTAGCTACCCTTGCGGTCGGTCATAGGGCGAAGGGCGACACAACCGTATTTACGATATCAGCAATCGTGGCGACGCAAGATCCACAGCTCGCGTCGACCTTCCATTCCCCGTGGCCATAATCTCACCAAAATGTGAGTCAGAGATGCGGGTTCCGGCTGTCCGTGAAACCGCCATTGATCGGTTGAAGATAAATAGAAGGAAATAGAGGAGCAAGGAGATTACCTCCCAGAAGCTCTGCACCATCCTCAGACACGCTCGATTCTACCCTCTTTCACTCAACATCATCCGCAACATGACTTCCATCGGCACCCCTGCAGCCAGTCGACGAGGCCCGCCAGCGGCCAATCCAGGCCTCAGCTACTGGCAAAGGACAACTCGAGCATACCAACATCTTCACTCCAACCGGGATAGTGCTGTTCCTACCGAGTCGCCATATGTCATCATTGGCTCTGGCATCGCCGGCGCCCTCTTAGCCTTTGAGTTGATCCAAGGCGGTGTTCTTGGAAAAGACATCTTCATGGTGGAAGCCCGCGAGGCAGCCAGCGGAGCGAGTTCTCGCAATGCCGGGCATGTAAGGCCAGGTGAATAGTTACCTTGTATATCCCTATAACATGGCTGGCCACTGTACTGACGCAAAAGGATAGACGCCTTCCGCGGCTTTCAGCTCTATTCCGATCTCCACGGCAAGGAACAGGCACTCAAGATCCTCGCAAACGAGCGACTGGTACTTGAAAAGGTCAAGAACTTCGTGTCCGCAAATAACGTAGCGTGTGATTTCAACTACACGACTACGTTTGACGTTTGTATGACTCCGGAGTTTGCCGAGTTCGAAAAGGTCAATTACGAGCGCTACCGAAACGCTGGAGGCGACGTTTCTCACGTCAAGATTTATCTTGGTGAAGATGCCGCCAAAAAGACACGAATCAGGGGCGCTGTGGCCGCGTACGAGTGGCCGGCAGGGTCAAGCCATCCGGCAAAGCTTGCACAGTGGCTGATCAACGCCGTCATTGAAAGAGGCGTGCGCCTCTTCACCCACTGTCCGGTCACGCAAATTAGTCCATCGGGCTCAGAAATGGCCGGCAGTGGTGGGAAACAGCTGTGGAGTGTTCAAACACCACGAGGAGCCATCCAGACGCCCGTCGTGATACACTGCACAAACGCCTTCGCCGGTCTTCTCCTCCCCCAACTCGCCCCACACATCATTCCCACCAGGGCACAGGCACACTCTCTCGTCCCTGTCCCAGCACTGAGCGGAGAGAATACCCTTACTAGCACCTATTCCTTGCGCTACTCTCTCGATCACTTCTACTCCCTCATCCAGCGCAAGGGCGACGGGACTATCATCCTTGGTTGCTCGCTGCCGAACCCAGCACTCCCCAAAGAGGTCAAGGAAAGCCGGTTCACGATCGACGACACCTACTACAACAAGACCATTACCAAGGATGCCTTGGAGTATTTCGGTCGTGTGTTCCCCGATATCGGTTTCGATAACGCTGCCCATGGAGAGAATCTGGACCATGCCTGGAACGGCATTGTCGGTCTAACCACGGACCAGGTCCCCTTTTTAGGGGCCGTGGAAGACTTACCGGGTCAATTTATTTGTGCTGGGTTTAACGGTCATGGTAAGTAGCTTCTCTTTCACGAGGATTGCCCCCTCGAGCCTTACTTGCATTTTATGCAGCGTTGTCTCGCTAACTTGGAGTCTTTTCAGGAATGGCGCGGATTTTCACAAATGCCCCGGGTGTCGCCCGGCTGATCTTGAATAAACCCTGGAGCGAAACAGGTCTCCCTGAATGTTTCAAGTTTAGTCGGGATCGTATTGACAAGCTGTCTGCATCTCTGATAAGCCAGCATGGGGCACGCATTTGAGGCTTGTTGGATCGATTCTAGGACTAAATTCACTTTAGTTGGTCGCTACCACGGGTAAATTGCAAAATTTGTATTCTACCAGTATTAGTAACGGTCCCGAGGGTTAAAGTGCAGTGGTAAGGCGATGCTATTGCTGACTTTAAAATTTCCTTCACTGATGGGCAAATCAAGAGCGACCAACCTGCGGCAAGTGTAGACGCCTTGGGGAATCCATAACCTTAATTGAACGACACATATCCTAAATGTTGCAGGCTGCCTCTAACGCTTTGCAATAAGCCATGGAGTGTCGATAGATAGATAGATTTATTTTCTACGTATAATTAAGTTCTTTTTATTACGTCCTAGTCATAGCGCCAGTTACTGGCGATCAGGGTCTAGAGTGTGGGCAGAACCTTCGTGGGGAATATACTGCGGGAGCCATGGAGTGTCAAGCTCATACACCAGAAGGAATAGAGCTGGATTCAGAGGTGCAAAAATAATAGGAAATTGAGTCTCGCCGGGCAGCACAACCCAGTTATGGATCTAACACAATTCATCCATATGAAGGCTGAACATTGCTTCCAATTGCGTTGTAACAACGCTGTGAACAAACTCGTCTGGCTCCCCGTCTTGCGCGTTCTTGATCATACGAATATAGTCCTCGCGTTCCATTTGCTGCAAAACGACTGGAAGATAGCCTTGTCGAACCAAGTAGTCGTGCATGATCATCCGGGAAACTCGGCCGTTTCCATCCGGGAAGGGGTGGATATGCAAGAAGTATGCGGTGAGCTGGCAAGCGAGGATAAGAGGATGGAGCTTCTGTTCCTGGTGCTCCTTTTCTTTCCACTGAAAGAAGCGCAGCATGCATGCGGGAACTTCCACATGGTAGGGGAAAATGCGGAGTGGGTTGCTTCTTACCCCAATCGGGGCTTCTCGATAGTCGCCCAGGGGGACTCTGGGTCCAAAGGACCACGGGTGAAGTCCATCTGACCCCATATCCTTCATCGTCAGGGCGGAAAGCATCCGGACATCCTCCTCGCTGAGCCCATAAGTGCCAGCAGAACGTAGCGCCGTCTCTGCGATCCACTGCGATGCCACAATATGGTTCCGCAGCTCGAGAACTTGGGCTTGATCGGCCCCTGGAAGTAGTTGGGTAGCAGTAGGAAAACTGGTCCGGATAAGATTGTGCAAAGAGGTAGTTGACATGTCTACATCTTGGAAGACTGTTGCGGCAAGAAAGTCGTACATTTTGTGACTGTCTCCCAGGCTAAGGCGATTGTCTTCAATTTTGACTGACTGATGTGCATACTCCGCGACAAGCTGCTTGGCGATCAAACTGGGCGGTCGTTTCATAAACTTCCGAATATCGTCAATCTCCTGCATTGTCGCCTTACATTGCTGGCATACGCATTAGCTGGTGCCCATGCCTTAAACATGCAGCAGGATTATACCTTGTTTAGCCTCGTATATCCCATTTTCTCGCTGTCTTGGGGTCGATGATAGTTTTCCCAAACCTTTCCGGAACGAGCCAACTCGACGTACTCGGGTGAGCCTTTCTCCAGGCTCTGAAACGGTGCGTAGACTTTAAGGAGGAGAGCATTGCGTTCAGTCTTGGCCGAGGCGAAACTGCGAAAGAAAGCCCGAGGGAGCATCGTATATTAGGTAGGAGATGTTTGATCAGTAGATACTAGGTAGGGTCTGGAAGGAAAGGTTAACGAGAAGATGCCACTTTGACTTCGAAAACAAAAAGCGTAGATGTAATATTCTAGAGGGAGAAGCAATTGCTATTAAGAGGGAGGTTTTGTCGTGTGATCTATCACGTGGGAGGTCATGTGCCTTATGCACGTGACCTAGTGGGAGGATATTAGCGCCTTCTGCGCCCCACCTTAGCTTTGATGAATTCATGCCCTTTTCATACTACAAATCTGATCAGTTGTGACAGTTTGACAGGTTTTTTAACCCCGTCCTAACATTACTACCCTTCTGGGAAGGTGCGTCCATCATTCTTCCAACAGAATAAAAGACCCGCGCCACACAATACAAGTATTACTAATAGACCCTAAAGATCCCGTAGCCTAAGGTAGAGCCAGGATCTTAGCGGACAAGCAAATAAGGTGGTCCTTCAATATATGCAAAATCGCGAAGCAAGGTCTGCTTCAAGTGTATGCCGACATCCGGTGACATTACCAGTCGAGAATGGCTGTGATTTTGCCTTACTCATTAACGAGGATGTTACTCAAATGGAGATCATGATGGTAGAGTCCCGTTGTCCCGTGTTTTTCCTTAGCCAAAGGGAAGGTAATGGGAAGAAGAGAAAGCAGTTTTAGGCAACAGGCAATTTTCCTCAGCATCCTCCTTGTCATCTTCATCATTCGTATTCTCAAGAACATCTGTTTGATGTGATATGATGATGTCCAGTACTGAACTCAGCCAAACCATGGCTTGAGTTAAAAGGGCCTCGTGGAATGCTGTAGTGGATATGATTGCCCATGAAGAAGTCAGGGGAAACTAGCCGGCCGAGAATAACCTTTTTTGAAGCCGCCGAGCCGCCATTTTCGCCATCGTCTTGTAGAGCCAGTGTCCCTATTTTCGTGAAAACGGGCGCCGTCTTTCCAAACAGCGCTGACAATTCCATTTGAAATTCTGCATTCCGCTCCACGAGCTCGACTTTTTGTTCCATTGTCATAACCCGCCACCGTCTATAGGCCGACGTCCCCTCAAAGGTTTCGGGATGCATTTGGCGAGCTTGTTGGCCACTCGTCAGAAGCTATTGTACAGTACACTGAGGATTGTATCTACGCCATGGATGAACCACCACATGTCGTCTTACTGACACAATATGATCAGAGGGAGATGCTCAGGTTCTGTGGGAGATTTGCAAAGCACAGGCAAGTCTCGAGATATTGCTGTAGCGGAAACAGACGGGTAACCCCGGCATCATGGCGTCGACGAGTTCCTCCTTATCAAGCTGCTCAGGCTAGTCAGCACATCCCGCTCTGTCATCGTGACGCCCGGGGCCACGATGACGACGACGATGACAACGCCGTCAGAGTCATTTGGTGAGCGGGCGTGGGTCCACCCCCGGCGCCACCAGGAGGGCGAACGTCAGCCCGCCGTCTCAGCCGTCGCCGGCACAACTGCGCCGGCAGCATGCCCACTCTTCGCGCTACCCACGCCAACGCGCTCTTCCCACCCCCTGGCGCCTCCGGCAGCACCGCCACGCCGCCCAGCACCTCCGTCGTCACTGCCGCCCCCAGTCACCACCTTGTCCGCGGACCTGGCAGCTTTCGTCCTTGTAGGGATGAAGATATGGAGATTTCTGTGGTTGCTGCTTTTACGGACTGAAAAATCCAGAACATGATAGTAGGAGAACTTCCACGTAATATATGTTTTGTACGGGTAGAGGACTGCGCAGGACTGGAACAGATAATATTGCCTTGATTGCCCAAGATGATTTGACCGAGGGTTAAGTGCACCGGTACGACGATGCTAATGCTGACTTTTGCAATTTCATTTACTGGTGGGCGAAACCAGAGGAGCGACCAACCCGCAGCAATTGTAGACACCTTGGTGAGTCCTTCTAAACGACGCACATCCTGATTGACGTAAGCTACCTTTGAGGCTTTGCGAGGAGATATGGGGCGTCAATCTATACCAGAAGGAATGGAGCGGGACTCAGAGGTGCAAAAGAGTGGGAAAATGAACTCAGCCTTGCCGTACAGCCACCCCCACCTGCTACCCCTCAGCAGCTGAGGCACCCAATATCATACGAGTACTCGGTAATTTCTCACAACGCACCGCCCAACACTCCTTTCATCCTCCATTGCACATTCGGTCCACAAACGTGGAAGTCTCGACCATCATCGGCAAGATGGTGTCACCAAGCGAACTCACCTTCCGACTTCAATGTCCGGCTGACGTTGACGCCGCGACCATTCGCAACCAGCTAAGCCAAGCCTACGGCGATATCGCGCCGAACAGTATCCGAATCCATTCGCTCGCTGCCGGCCTCGAACTATCTGGGCGCCCTACGAAAATGGCAACCTTGAGCTTCGCACAGCTGCCAGCGGCTATCAAATTGCCGAAGAAAAACGAGCCGAAGAAAACCGAACCGGAGACAACCGAGTGGATTCTCAGAGAAAACTCTCCAGGTGGCTCCATGATCCTTGACAGCCACTTTCGCGGCTTGACAGTACTGAATGATGTCGGCGACGGGAAGCATGAGTTTGAGTAGGCCTTCTCTCCAGACTGGTACCGGCTGGGTACATGTTTTACATTATTTTCGACATGCACGGCTAACGGGCATAGTTGCGTTGCCATCTCCGGTCTTGCCTCTCACCCGTTCGGGTCGTGGCAGGGAAAAGATAAAATGTGGATGTGGATTAGGGATGCCTTGCCGCAAGCCTTTCCTACCACCCGGTTCCTGCTATTTGGGTACGACACAACACTGGTCAACAGCACTTCTTTCCAGACGATCAGCGACATATCCTCTTTCTTTCTCGGGTGCCTGAAAGCATCCGGCTTCAGCCCGCCAGTGAAGCGGCCACTCTTTGCCTTGGCCCACAGCCTAGGTGGGCTTGTCTTTCAACAAGCGCTTGTGGATCTAGCTGGCAGTGAAATGCTCGACTATATAAGAGGCGCTGTTATGTTCGGAGTGCCATCGCGCGGCATGGTAACACAGGGCATCAAATCCATTGTCTGTGGACAACCAAATGAGGCCCTTCTGAACGAGCTGGACACGACTTCGGAGTACCTGCGTAAACTCTCGGGAGGGTTCAGCGCAGTTACCAATCGCAGAGAGGGCATGAAATTCTTCTGGGCATACGAGACGAAACAGACTCCGACCGTTGAAGTGAGTGACACTTTCTGTGGCGAGGACATTGCAAGGAAAACCTGGAAGGCTAACTTTTGTAGCTGAATGAGAGCGGCTTTTATTCCAGAACTGGGCAAAACGTGATTTTTGTGAAGCCAGACTCTGCCACACAAGGCCGATATGGAACTAGCTCGACCTCCATTTTTCCTATCAACGAGAACCATTCAGACTTGGTTAAATATCGTGAAGGAGACCCAAATTGTCAAATTGTCATCGACAAGCTGACACAGATCTGTCGTTCTTCGAAAAGGCGACGAAGCTGTAACGCCACGAGTCAACTGGCCAAGCGTACAAAAGTCGGCGACACATACTCGGTGTCTAGGCAGCCTGGAACCGAGGGACTACCGTCTCTTAGTGGAGAGCAAAAAGAAAAATTGCTGAATTCCTTGACATTTCGACAAATCGACGCTCGTCACTCGACTATCACAAAAGCACACTCCAAGACCTGCCAATGGTTGCTCTCAAAGGCCGAGTATGTCAGCTGGCTTGATGCCGACAAGCTCAACGAACACCATGGTTTCTTGTGGATCAAAGGGAATCCTGGGACCGGGAAGTCAACACTGATGAAGTTTGCTTTCGCGGATGCAAAGAAACGTATGAAAGACAGAACACCCATCTCCTTCTTCTTCAATGCGCGAGGGTCTCACTTGGAGAAAACTACGCTTGGCATGTACAGGTCACTGCTCCACCAGCTCATCACGGCGCTTCCAAAACTCCACGATGCCTGCAGTCCTCCCAAATCTCTGTGGAATGACGAGAATCATGAATGGGACGTCATATCGTTGAGAGCACTCTTTGAAGAAGCCGTACAGGGGCTTGGCGAGTCATGCGTCATATGCTTCATCGACGCGTTGGACGAATGCGACGTGGACCAGATCTGGGACATGGTGTCCTTTTTCGAAGAGCTTTCTGAATGTGAAACGTCACTGCGTGGCAAATTCCGAGTGTGTTTGTCAAGCCGGCACTACCCACAGGTCAATATCACCAAGGGGCTTACCTTTACCCTTGAGGGACAAGAGGGACACAACCAGGATATAGTGCGGTATTTGGATGCCTCCCTGAAGATCAAAGGCAAGAAGCTCGTTGAGGAAACTCGAACCGAACTTGAAAGAAAGGCTTCTGGAGTCTTCCTGTGGGTTGTCCTGGTGGTGGACATCCTGAATAAGGAATTTTCTCGAGGCCGAAATCACGAAATCAAACAACGACTAAAAGATCTCCCCCCAGACTTGCACGATCTCTTTCGCGACATATTGTTGCGCAACCACGGAAACGAAGAAGACACGCTCTTATGCATACAATGGGTGCTCTTTTCGGGAAAGCCGCTGACACCGGAGCAGCTATATTGTGCCATTCTTTCCATCACTGCTCCTAATGCTTTTTCCTATCTGGACTTGGAAGAAGCAGCAAAAACGGTAGAGAGGTTCATTATCAGTTCTTCCAAAGGGCTTGCCGAGGTCACCAAATCCGAAACTCCAACCGTCCAGTTTATTCACGAATCCGTGAAAGACTTCCTTGTGAAGGAGAACAGCTTGAAGGAAATTTGGCCTGACCTCGGCGACAGATTCAGAGAAAAATCGCACGAGAAATTGAAGGTGTGCTGTCTCGAGTACACCAAAGCTGTTGTTCCTGATGTCAACCTCGACGGTACCCTTGCGAAAGCGTCTTCCCGGGAAGCCAAACAACAGCGAGAAAAGGTAGAAGACCGCCACCCGTTTTTGAAATACGCAGTCCAAATGGTTCTTTACCATGCCGAGTCAGCGGATAGCGACAAAAAAGTCCAGACGGAGTTTCTCCAGACCTTCGAGCAAAATCTTCCAGTCTGGATCCAACTCAGCAACCTCTTCGAAAAGTACAAAGTGCGCCGACACTCTCTGGCAGCTAGTCTCTTGTATATATTGGCAGAGAACAACCTGGGAAACCTCATCAAGAACTATCGGACACACACGGCCTGGTTGGACGTTGAGAAAGAGCGCTATGGCGCACCATTTCTTGCTGCACTGGCCACGAGAAGTTTTGAAGCAGTCACAGTGCTGTTGTCGATTCTTGTGAACAGGCAACCCTCAACGTCTCCAGTCCACGACTTGTACAAAATATACTATCAGGATCCGAGTAACAACTGGCCAACCAAAGCACGCCTTTTCGAATTTTTGAAGACGCACGACGTCTACACTAATATCTTTTCCTTCGGGCATGACACTATTTCCCAAATCTTATTGCACTGCTCCGATGCAAACCCAATGGCAGTAAACTATGGTACAGTGCTATGTGAAGCTTGGTCCTTAACTGCGGGTTTAGTGTGCCTGCTAGTTAAGAAGGGGGCCAATACTAAGGCGAGGGACAGATATAGGAGGACACCTCTGCATTATGCTGCTAAGCGAGGAGAAGAGGCCGTTGTACTGATTCTGCTTGAAAAGGGCGCTGATATTGAGGCGAGGGATACGGGTGGGAGGACGCCATTGTGTCTTGCCGTTGATTCGGGAAGTGAGGTTGCTACGCGTATTCTTCTTAAGATTGGCGCCGATATTGAGGCGAGGGACAGATATAGGAGGACACCTCTGCATTATGCTGCTAAGCGAGGAGAAGAGGCCGGTGTACTGATTCTGCTTGAAAAGGGCGCTGATATTGAGGCGAGGGATGCGGGTGGGAGGACGCCATTGTGTCTTGCCGTTGATTCGGGAAGTGAGGTTGCTACGCGTCTTCTTCTTAAGATTGGCGCCGATATTGAGGCGAAGGACAGCTATAGGATGACGCCTTTGTGCCTTGCTGCCAGTTTGGGAAGTGAGGTTGCTACGCGTCTTCTTCTTAAGAAGGGCGCTGATATTGAGGCAAGGGATGCGGGTGGGAGGACGCCATTGTGTCTTGCCGTTAATTCGGGAAGTGAGGTTGCTACGCGTCTTCTTCTTGAGAAGGGCGCTGATATTGAGGCGAGGGATAACGATGGGAGGACGCCTTTGTGTTATTCTGCCAGTTCGGGAAGTGAGGTTACCACGCGTCTTCTTCTTGAGAAGGGCGCTGATATTGAGGCGAGGGATAACGATGGGAGGACGCCATTGTGTCTTGCTGCCAAATATGGACGTGGTGAGGCTTTTGTACGTCTGTTTCTTGAGAAGGGTGCTGATATCGAGGCGAAGGACAACGATGGGAGGACGCCTTTGATTCTTGCTGCTACTAGAAGCTACGAAGAGGCTTTTGCACGTCTTCTTCTTGAGAACGGCGCTGATATTGAGACGAGGGATAACGATGGGAGGACGCCTTTGTGTCTTGCTGCCAAATATGGACGTGAGGCTTCTGCACGTCTGTTTCTTGAGAAGGGTGCTGATATCGAGGCGAAGGACAACGATGGGGAGACGCCTTTGTCGTATGCTTCCAAGACATTGCAGCACTGTGCTAAATTATTTGTTTGAAGGGGTAAGGTCTTTAGTATAGGATAGCGATAGATCGAGAATTTCGTTGACTATGATATCATTTCGTTTATACTTGATCCTTGCTTAAAAAAAACTAGTATTAATCAGAGATTTTGCATTATAAAGGTGTATGCGTGTGTGTTTATTCATTTTACTCTATACAACCTGCAGATATGTATAGAAGCGCCGTTCGCAGTCTATAGAAATGTGTATACATTTTCGAGCCTAACTGCCTTCCTTGTTTTAAGTGTACATGCGTTGGTAGCATCCCATTTTTTTTACATTTCGCAGACGGCATCTGGCGACCGACAAATGTACGAGTCTGTTCCTTACCCGTGGGAGAATATGTAGCGCCTAGCATAGCTATCGAATGAAACCTTTCGGACCGGCCCAAGTGCCCTTCATCATGGACCTATAATACACCCATGGAAAGAAATCCTTTTTGAGGTGGTAGAATGCTTTGCGTGGGACGCTCTGGTCGATGCCGAGAAAGCGGCCAAAAGTTTCCTTTGGTTCGCCACCATACTTGAACTCTGCCAGCATGACTTTTCCATATTCCGTTATTAGCGGACACGAGGTGTACCCGTCGTACAAAGCCCGCGGCTCCTTTCCAGCCATGACCTGCAACATGTTGGACACCAGGACAGGTGTCTGTGCCGTGATGGCGGCCGCCGTTTTGGAAGTGGGCAGGTTGGATGCATCTCCAATGGACCAGATGTTTGGATATTTCTTGTGGCGGGTCGTCTTGGCATCCACATCGACGAGTCCGCCGGCGTCGGCCAGGGCGCTCTCGGCGACGAACGGGTGGGGCCCCATCTTGGGAACAACGTGGAGAAAGTCAAAGGGCCGCGTAACCTCGTTGCCGTTGGGAAGTGTAAATGTAGCCTTGTCGCCGTTAATGGCTGTAAGATCGTGCTGGAACAGCCCTTTTACGCCGCGCTCTACACGCAGTTGTTCCAGCTTCGCGCTATACTTTGGGACCCCAAACATGACCGGAAGGCCGGTGGCAAAGGTAACTCGTATTGGAAAAGCAGCCAGAGTGTCGGGCCGGAAGAGGCCTGCCCGTTTCCACTTGTCCACGGCCATCCACATTGTCTTTTGCGGAGCGCCTGCACATTTCACAATGCCGGTGGGCTGCGTAAAGATTGCGTTTCCCTTGCGCAAGGAACTGATCAGGTGTGCAACTTTGTCGCAGGTGTCGTAGCCATAGATGGTGGACACGGACGACGTAGGGTTCGCGAGGGCCTCTGGCAGGCCTTTGATGCGGTCCGGCTGGAGGGCGATGCCCGGAACGACGACGAGGTGTTCATAGCCAATGCGGGTGCCGTCGCGGAGCGTGATAGCATTGTCTTCAGGCCGAAAAGCGGTGACCGCGTCGTTGTAAAACTTGAGCTTGTGGTTGACGAGCGGCGCAAGAGGCAACCGCAGGTCGTCCTTGTCTTTTAAGCCGCCGCCGACCAGCGTCCACCCGGGCTGATAGTCGTGCCACACGGCCGGATCGACCACGGCAATGTCGTCCTGTGCAAACCGGCCTGACCGCAGAAGCTGGTGGCTCAGAGAAAGACCGGCTGTGCCGCCACCAATGACGACGATCTTGTGGCTCGGAGATGCAGGAGACAGCCGCGAGGCCGCTGTATCAGATGCCAATCGTCGCTGGGCCGTCGGTCGCGTGACAGAAAGGCCGCGACGCGTGATCGCCGGGCAAGCTGTTTTCGACGCACGACAGAGCATGGCGGCAAAAGACGTTTTGGTGTCAGTCCAAGCAGCTCCAAGGCGTTCGGCGAGGACGTCTGGGCAAACGGCTATCAAAGGAATGCAAAATCGCGTGGCGAGATCTGCTTAAGTTTACACGGCCTGCCGGCCCTGCCGGCGTGTCACCCCGACTGCCGACATCCGGTGGCCTGTAAAGCCGCCCCGGCTCGGGGTCTGCCGCCTTACAGGGGACCGACTGCCTGTTAGCGCGGCTCTCGGTCAGTAGTCGCCCAGCGGCTGGCGCCCTGATCGGCGAAGTCTACTGTCCCTCTTACGATCCGCTTAGCCGACCGAGCTGGCTTCATATCTAGCCGCAGAGAACTCTTCTCGTCAGAAACTCGCCGCAACACTTTGCGACAAACCCAAGAGGGAAAGCCAATTGACCTCTACAGCCATGCCGGCCCGCCCTTGTGTTTTTCGTCGCCAGGTTTGCAGCGGCTTAGCTGCCAGATTCCGACCCACACTAAATAGCCAGACTCCCCACTTTATCACACACGGCCGCGCATCTCGCCCACCAAGCCGCTTGCAATGCACCGTTTCCGTGCCACCGGCACGTCCGGTTGTTCCCTTGGGCTCGCAGGCCGCCGTGGACAAGGAACCACATGTCCATGATGTGTTTGAGCCGGTCACAGGCACGTGGCAATATGTCGTCGCCGACCCGGCCACGCGACAGGCCGTCGTCATCGATCCGGTCTTGGATTTCGACCCGGCCAGTCAGACTGTCACCGCAACGGCGGCCGACTCGTTGCTCGCCCTCATTGAGCACAAGGGCTACCGGATCGGACACATTTTGGAAACACATGCCCACGCGGATCATCTGACGGCGGCGTCCTACCTCCAGAGCCGCCTCGCACATTCGCAGGGCTTCCAGCCTCGCATCGGCATTGGCAGACGCATCGACCAGGTGCAAAAGCTGTTTGGGGAGCGATACGGGATACCCGCGGCGGAGTACGAGGCCGTCTTCCAAACGCTCTTTGACGATGACGACACGTTTGACATTGGGAAGCTGAGCGGCACGGTGATGCATCTGCCCGGCCACACGCCTGATCATGTGGGATACCGGATCGGAGGTAAGATGCTCGTTCACACGCCTTTTTTTTTTTTTTTTAAAAAAAAAAAAGCCAACAGTAACGGTCTAACGTGCTTTTTTCTACACTCTAGACAATGTCTTTTGCGGCGATTCCATCTTCCACGCAGATATCGGCACCGCGCGTTGCGACTTTCCGGGCGGCAGTGCCACCGACCTTTTCCGCTCTGGGCGCAGGCTCCTGGATCTGCCGGGACACGTCAAGATCTGGACGGGACACGACTATCCGCCCTCGGAGCGCGACGCCGTGGCGTGCCTGACCGTCGCGGAGCACAGGGAGCGAAACAAGCATCTCTCAGACGGCATCTCCGAGCAAGAGCATGTGGCGTTGCGCAAGACTCGTGACAGTCAAATGGCAGCGCCCCGACTCCTGCACCAGTCGCTGCAGATCAACATTCGTGGCGGCCGCTTGCCGACGCCCACGGCAGCCGGTCTGCGGTTGTTGCATCTGCCCATGAAGCGGAACGGCGTCGAGTGGTGATTGGTTTACTTTCTTTGTCAGCGAGAGCCATGTAAAGTAAGATACACAAACAGCAGTCTATTCTACTCTCTCCGCGGACGACAGCAGACCTCGTCGGGGGGCTTTCGAGTCATTTCAGTCGTAGTATCTTGCCATATTCAGAAAAAAAGCCCCAGAATGAACCTCGCGACAGTGATGCAAAATCGTCATATCCCAGCATCCCAATGTAAAACAGCCTCGTCAAATGTCCAAAACCCTGCCTCAACCTCTCGCCCCCCTCTCATCCCTCCTCCCCCCTCACACGCACGTACGCCCCCGGAAACAAGCCCTGCCGACCCATGTACGTCCCGTAGAACCACTCCTCGTTGACGTCCTCGATCTCGCAGATCTCGGCGTTCTTGGGAAACGAAAGCTCGTCGTCTGCCCCCGCTTCCGGATACCATGCCCAGCGCGCCACCGCCGTCCGCCCGAGTCCACCCGCCGGTGGGAACCGCGGCTCGCCGCCTCGGGTCGGTCCTGGCCACGCCGGTGCCTCGGCACACACGTCCCCAGCCACCAGCCGCACGAACCGCCGCGCCTCGCCAAACGACAAGTACCATGTCTGTATGCCGCCCCCGTCTCCCGCCGGCTCTGTCCGCAGCCGCCGGCCCCCGACGAGGTCGCGCACCACCACGCGCCGTTGCATCCCGCTGCTGTCGATCCGAAACACCACCGTCACCATCCGGTGGCCTGCCGGACAGCGACACCACCCCGCTGGTCCGTTTTCTGGCACAATGTTGCTGCCACCCAGCAGCGTGCCAGTCGCGTAGCAGCTCTCGCACAGGTCGTAGTCGCCCGCCGTTCCGTGGTCGTGGCTGTGGTCGCGGCTGTGGCCGTGGCCGTGATCGTAGCCGCGATCGTGGCCGTGATCGTGGCCGTCTGTCGCCGCCGCTGTCGCCGATCGGTGGCACGAATAGCAGTGGTACCGTGGCCGCTGCGGCTCCAGCGTCCGCCGACACATGTCGCACGTCGTCGCAAACGTCAGCGGCCGGAACGAGCCAATGTGTGGCGTCTCCGTCCCGCCTGTCCGGTGCAGCGCCCGGGCCGCACGCGGTGGCGGCGGTGGTACTGGAGCAACCTCACCGACGCCGCCAAACACGACGCTGTTCTGATGTGCAAGCGGCAGCAGCGCGTGCGTGCACACCCGGCCCTGGTCGACGCACGCGTTGCAGAATCCCCAGTCTCCGTCGTTGCACACGTCGCACCGCCAGTAGCAGCTGTTCGCCCACGTCTGACAGCCCGCGCAGAACACGCCGCTCTGCAGTCGCGAATGCGGGTCTTCGCTCGTCAGCGTCCGCCGTCCATCTGCCCCGCCCGGCGTCGTCTTTGGCCGCAGGTAGCGGTTTGCCGTCAGCATGTGTGGCGGCTCCAGCGTCGCCGTCCCGGCTGCTTCGCCCATTGTCGCCAGCCGCGCTGCCGCCTGCTCCCATTTCTGCCAGGCCGCGTACCCGAACCCAAACCAGTGTCGACATCCCTTCCCGCGCCGGTAGCAGTCCAGACAAATGTTCCACCCACCCTGGCTGCACACCGCGCAGTTGTAGTGCACGTCGTACTCAATGTGCTCGCGCCCGCAGCTCCCACACGTAATCGACGGCTCGGCGTACAGCAGCGACCGCGTCCGTTGATGCTGAGGCGATGTCACCGAATTGTCGCTCCCGTCGCCGAGCGTCACCGGCGATAAAACGGTGGCCATCGTTGGCGGCAATTCGTGTACAGATGCTGCCGTCGTGCTCGTCGCCGTTTCCGAATCTGCTTCGACTGGACGCTTGTCTGGCACCGGTGGCGGCGGCTGGCTAGGGGGCGGAGGCACGGCAACCACACTCGGGCCTCTCTGACCCGACGCCCACTCGCGGAAAGGAATCTGCAGCGGTGCCGTGGTCGCTGCCAGTTCTGCCGCTGCTGGCTCCTCGTGTGGCCGGATGCTGAGATCCGTCTGCGACCGCGCGCTCGGTCGTGTCGCCGCGTCCGACGAGTGCACCGCCGGCAGGCTCGTGCTGCGACCTTCACTGGCTGTCCGTCGCCGTCGGTGCTGTCGTGGCTCGGCTACCTCGAGATGGTGGGAGGTACGGGGGGCTCTGACTTCCGCAGCGGCTGATGGGGAGCGCTGTCGACTTGCGGGCGGCGGTCGAGACGCATGTCTCGATGCGTCCGAGAGGCTCGACACGTCCGAATGCCTCGCTGTGTCCGAGCGCCCCGACACGTCCGACACCCTCGACACATCCGAGTGCCTCGACCCCTCCTGCCGGCTATGTTGCCGTGACGTGTTGCTCGCGGCCCGTCGTCCGTCCTGCCGCGGCCGCCCCCGCTGCCGTCGCTGGTACGCCTCCGCGATCCGCCGGCTCAGCTCGTCGTCGTTGCTCAGGTCAATGTTGTCCAGGTCCAGCCCGTCGAGCAGGCCCTCCTCCTGGATCTGTCGCGCAAACTCGGCAATCTCCCGCTCCATGTCCAGCGCCGACGAGCCGTGGTCCGACCGGCTGATGAGCGACCGCAGCGACGACTGGTGGCCCATGCCCCGGCCCGCGTCGTCTGGCTCGCCCGCAGTGCGTCGGCTCGAGCTGCGCGGCCGATGGCTGCTCGACAACGGTCCTCCGCCACCATGGCCACCACCGCCGCCCACCGCTTCCCGTCGGCTCTGCTCGCGCACCGCGTCCACCAGCTGCCGCTCCTCCTCGTCCAGCCGCCGCTGCTCCGCCGACCGCCGCGCTATCCGCAGTGCTGGCAGCACATTGTCGCCCGGTCGATACTTGGCGTCCATCTCGGCGCGCTCCGCCGCCGACCGCTGCTTCTCCGGTTGCGCCGTCAGCAGCATGTCCAGCAGCGTCGCCACGGTCGCGTTGTGCCGCGTGCTGCGCACGGCGTCCCGACATGACGGACACGTAAACACGGCTTTGCCAGGTACTGGAGGTGTCGGACTCGTCTCGGCCGCCTGCGCCTGGAACCCAAACCACTCCTGCAGACACGCACCGCAGAACGTGTGCAGGCAGTCGAGCAGTGTCAGCGGCTGGTATAGCAGTTCCGTGCAGATCTAATGGTCAGCGCGCCCCAAGCTGCGAAAAGGGAGACACGGAAAGAAAAGGACAAAAACCTACAGAACAGGTCAGCTCCTTCTCCAGGTCCATCGCCGTCTTGGGCGTCTCCATCGTTCAAAAAGCCCGGCCCCGAGAGCCGCCAAACCGCGCGCGCGTGCGTACACGGAGCCGGCTGGACGCTGCGGATAGTGTGGTGCAAGAGAGGACAGCAAGTGGCGCCTCCTTCACAGTCCGTTTGGCCTTCATCGTCCAAGATTATGTCCCCCTGTGATTTTTTTTGCCTCTCGTTAAATCTGGCAGGCGGGGCGCCTGAAGCCCTTCCGCTTTGGGAATTCCGTTTGGCGTTGCTGCCTGTGTGCTGCGCGCCTTCCCCCCCCC